>OV651826.1:23252782-23281394 GCA_927349885.1 Psylliodes chrysocephalus | reverse complement strand
TCTAATATGAATGGAATATTTTACCAAAAATATCACGAGTTGTATTTAACCGCCGGATATGCATGGCGTACCGTTATAAAATATTTTATATTCTAAACATCGTATGCGTTTTCATATTGGTTTTTGCAAGTAATTAATGTAAAACCCAATAAAATTAATACCGAGAATCAAATTAATTTAAACTAAAATGAATTTAATACCCACCAAAAATAATTATTACAGCTTTTTTTCATAATTTATTTATTTTGATCAAACAAGCAAAATACAATTAATATAAAATCAAATAAACAAATAAATAAAGAAATTGTAGAAGTAAGCATGAAATAGCAGAAAATTTTAATAATTTCTTTGTAGAAGTAGGTCAATTCTTTGAAAATGTAAACAATATAAAAGAAAATAATTCATTTCAACATTTCCTTTCTAAAGCGGAAATTTTAACAACAATACATTCTTTAAAAAATAGAAAATCAGTACGTTTTCATGGTATTACAACAGAAGTTTTTAACAAACGTCAGCTATTCTAGCAAAATCCATATCAAATCGGATAATGTTCCTCGTTGTTATACGTGCTTTGGGACCTAAATCTACCGGTTTAAAAGGAAAAAGAAGAAAAGAACGACCAGTGCATGTATTTTGAAGTAAGATAATAGTTATAGTTCACTTAAGGCCAGTCACTATTAGTGCCGCTCTTATTTTGACATCTAAGCATTCGCAAATCGTTTATGTTCTAAAACTGCCTTTATTAAAGATTGTGCCTGTCCTTAATTGTGGATGTTTTAAGGGCAGCAGATTTAGGGTGCGCTCGCCGACATTCGTATCCGACATCCGTTCGAAGTTTTTTAATATTAAATATTTAATATCATCGTCATCTAAACCTTCTAAAATTATAATTTCTAATGCCTCTTCAATATTATGTACTATTATTATAGACAACAAAAAAGATGAACTTTTTTAAAATAAGGTTAGAAATGCGTATAAGGACAATGACTAATGTCAAAATTTAGTCTTATTTAGCATGGAATTTATTTGCCTCTAATTACGTTGTCACTATTAGTGGCCAACGTTATAGAAATTTGCAATATCAATAATAGGAGATTTATTTTTAAGGGTTTAATATTTTTGGTGTATGAGGCTGTATAATGTCAAAAAAAGAACGACTGACAACAGTTTAGAATTGACAAGACAAGAGCTCTGTGCATCCGCTATCGAGAAGACCTTGAGGGGAAAAGGGAGAACTGGTGGGAATTGCTCCAGATCAACAAGTACCGTTAAAAAAGAACGTTAAAGCCTTGGTTTCTTTGAACACTTCGTCGCGGTGAGCGGACAGTCCGTCAACCATCGCGTTTTGACGATTTTATCCAACTAGAGTATTTAAATGGGAATGGTTTTCTTGAATCCGCTTAGCTTAACAGAACGGCGTCATGCCGCTGATTTGTCGCGAAGAGTCGGTTGATATCTGTTGAGTTTGATATCAGCGGAATCGTCGGCGTGTGCGGAGACTATATTGTTATTAATTTTAAAACAATGAGTGACAAATTCACACATACTGATGACATTATGACTTTATTTTTAGGTTTCTTGGAAATTATGTCCTTTATAAAACTCAACACGAATTCAAAAAGATCTGTAGAAAGTCTAAAATACTCCCTAAATTTGGTTTCATTTCCAAAAAGCCTCCGCTGCACAGTGATATTAAAGGCACCTTCTGTATCGCGACAGAAAAACAACTCATTCACTGGCTTATTGGAAACTTTGACGGTTGTAATTGCCAGTTCCTCTTGTTCTTCCTCTTCCAATAATAATAACAACGCAAATAATTTATTTGCAACCATTTTAGTACCTTTCGTTTACATTCATAATACATAAACAGCACGTACAGACATAGAGAAAGTATCATTTTCTATATTTTTTAACAAACTACCTCGGGCGAAAATTGCTGTCCTCAGCGGTCGACGGACTGTCCGCTCACCGCGACGGAGTGTTCAAAGAAACCAAGGCTTTAGTTAGATTAGATTGGGAGTTGGACGTTGTTTGTCTTTGTCCCCGTGACCTTTTCAGATCTATTGTGAGACTCCGTTTGTTTTAGAGTATGTCTTCTAGCTTGGTCTTTTTTATTAGACTTAGTAGCTTCGACAGTGGCTCCCGTATGTAGTTGCATGCGTTTGGCTTTTCTTCGCCCAATGTTAAGGCGCGTTCTCACGAGTCGATTTTAGTTGACCGATTTTAAATGATCAACAAAAGTTGAATAAAAACTGTTGTGAGAACCTGTCTTTCAATAGAGTTGATCAGTTTTTTAGTTGATCAACAAAAGTCAAACTTTTATCGTTCAAATGATGCGTCATCATGACTTGTTTTTAAGTTAAAGCTTGTCTTGAAACGGGTGAACTAGACAGTCAACTTTTGTCGAATGTGTAATACATAGCTAAATAATGTATAGTACGTTTGCAACTTTAATCTTGCTAAGATTGTTTGATGTATTAGTGTATCTTGTTTTTTTTATGAGATCCTGAACTTTCGAGAGCAATTCCTTGAATTTCTTCTCTTTAAACATTCGCAAATGATTTATATCCTCTAGAGCCAGCTCCCTTAACAAGGTTTCTGATGCTTCCAATCTATTTCTTCTCACAATCCACTGTTTTACCAAAAAACGACGTTTATTACTACTTTTGATCATATCAACAATTTGACAATATGTATACATTCACAGACAACTGCATTCGACGCCATTTTACATTGAAATTGTTAATTTAGTTTATATTGAAATGTGTGAACAGCAATTGATTAAAATTGATCAACTAAACTTGACCCATGAAAACGCGCCTTTATTAGAAACCTCATTCCAGCCAGGCCTTCACATTGGCACAGGACGTGTAATGATGTTTCCTCTTCTTCTTCACATAACCTGCACAAAGTTGCTTCTTCTGCTGGATTGGTGACACTCATGTGCCTTTTGAGGCGACAGTGTCCAGTAAGAAGGCCTACTGTTATCCTAACGATTTGACGCTTTTGATCCAGTATGTCATTTGTGAACTTGGCTGATGGTTCCTTGATGAACTATTTAGCCTGTCTCAGTCTTGGATAGTTGTTCCACCATTCCTGAGACTCTTTTTGCATCCAATGTTTAATGGACCCCTTGCACAATGCCTTAGCAACTTCACAGAAGGTTTCGGGGCCTGTCATGGCCTTATCTGAGCCTTCTCAGGCTAATTCGTCGGCCTTTTCGTTGCCCTGATATCCCTCATGGCCTGACACCCAGGCTAGGGTCACCTTGTTTTGACTACTTAGCTCTGCCAGGTCTTCTAGACAGTCTTGCACCAGTCGTGATTTGATTTCTGGTGAGAGAATTGCCTTTAGAGCTGTTTGGCTATCAGATAATATGGCAATAATTTTGCCTGATACTTGCTGATTTAATATTTCTCTTGCACAGTGTTGTATGGCTATTAGTTCAGCCTGAAACACTGTTGCATATTTTCCAAAACTCAGCGAAATCGTTGTTTTCGACTTGGGTCTACAGATTCCAGCACTGGCTCCTTCCTTGGTTTTTGAACCGTCTGTGTACCAGACGAGTTCAGCCTGTACGTGCTGTTTCCAGGATTCTCAGGCTGGTTTTGAAATTAAAAATTTATTTCAAAATTGTATGTGGTTATGGCTCTATCAGTAGGCATAGCTAGAATATTATCCCTTTTTACTTGCTGATATAGCCTTGTGTGGTCGGCGCTATGTAGCTGACTTATTGGGCTTTGTCCCTGCATTAGCCTGTGAATAGCTGACCTGGTTTCTCCTTGTGCAATGGCGTGAGATTTAATAATACCTCCATTGCTGCAGTCGGCGTAGTGCGCATGGCCCCAGTAGCACTTAGACAGGGAAGCCACTGAATGCCAGTGAGTTGGCCTATTGCACTTGCCTGCGCAGTTTTGGTTACCCACGCCACTGTGCCATAGGTTATCATAGGTCTTATTATCCTTGTGTATAACCATATGATCATTTTGGGGTTTAGACCCCAGTTTTTCCCATATATTCTTCTACAGCTTACGAGAGCTATTGTAGCTTTGTATGTGACTTTTTTCAGATGTTGATTCGACATCAGCTTTTGGTCAAATATGACTCCGAGGTATTTGGCTTCTGTGACGAATGGGATAACTATGTTGTTTAGTACTAGTGGTCTTAGTTCTGTAAGTACCCGTTTTTTGTGAATGGTACCACTGGTTTTAACTTTAAGTTAGAGCCAGGAATAGCTCTAGTACTGCTCGCTAGTAACCCAGATGACATAAAAGAAAGAACTGATTTCTGTTCTAATGCGGAAGCTGGACAGAACAGCGTCAACGCCTGATCCTGGAATTTTGCAGGATTCTGAATGAAAACAACTTGATAGTCATCATGATTAAAACTAAACAAGGGTGGAAGACGATTCACGGTTTTGTCACAGAAATCATGAAGACCAAGAGGCTCATGAAAGGTGAAGTACAGGAATGAAGAGACTGGGACCTGGGACTGTCCAAAACGTTGTACATACAGTAGTTCCTGGGCAGATCCTGATAAGAGGGAGTAAAAGTCTGTCATACTGGAACAACTGGGGACCTACTTTTAAAATATACCCATTTCTCTCAAGATTTTCATAAGAAATGTCATACGTCGAAGTAAAAACGTTGTGAGTCATTGACATGACCTTTTATTTCGAGATAATTCAAATTCGCCATGCATTTTAATTCTCACTGACTATGAAAATACTGTTTCTACGTTGACATATGACACTTTTCATGAACATTTTGAGAGAAATCCTTTCTATTGAGTTTGAAAATAGCCTCCCTTGTACGCTTAAATATCGATATTTTTTTTTATTTCATTTCATGAAAGTCCCAATCTTTGGAAAATATAACTCGTATCACTTATTATACCATTGAAAATATACTAAAACAATTAGAATTAAAAAAGTATTTATAATTGAAAAGAAACAATTAAGCAATCGAACTGTGAAAAGATGTTTTAAATTGGTCCAGTAGATATAGAATACAGAGATTATCTCGAACAAATAAACAAACAAACCAACCAACAAACATTCTTTAATCATAATATTGGTAAAACGTGACCAATGATCACTATTAGTGATAATATTGTTTAGTATTGAATTTTATGTTGTTTAGACATTAAACGGTAGTAGTAGTAGTAGTCGTCTGTTATGATCTACAATCGAGATGATGGATTTATGTTACAAATTGTGAGAAATTATGCATTAAAACTTATTTTGTTGCACCTTTATTCTACAAAACCAATCAATCATTGTATATGTATCATATTATATAGATGATTGATATGAAATAAATGATTGATTGATTTTGTTGAAAAAGGTGTAACAAAATAAGTTTTAATGTAAATTTCTATTCCAGAAAATTCCGCGATTGAAGGTCCTTAATCCCGGGATTTTCGGGATTGATTTATAAATGTATGATACAAACATAAAACGAACTAATATTAAACATTTTCCGGAATTGATGTTCGATTTATTCTTTGAATATATTTGAGTAATGTATTCTAATTACTAATACTAAATTTATTAAAAACTTTAAAATAATAATGATCAATACAATATTTTGGCATAAAAATCATTGATTAGATTTCTGAGTGGTGCGGTAATTTTTCACAGAAACAAATAAGAGTTAGAGTAATTACTTAGATCGTTTTCTACAATTCGTAAATATTTTATAACCATTTACGTTCCTTGCCCTGAATCAATTGATCCTCTCTGCTTATCGTTCAAGAAATCATATAGTGTAAGCTTTAAAGTCATGAAACGGTATATACGAGGATGTGCTGAAAAGTTCCTGGCGCAGTAATATAATCATACGAGCGAGAATTTTAATTTCACTCATGGACAAAGCAGACAAGACGTTATGCTCGTATAACAATGCACCTACCCATACGGCTAATCACACCCTTACGACAATCGACCAAACTGGCTAATCCTAATCCTCAGATCTAGCCCCTTTTGGATTACCACCTCTTCTTCCACAGCTGAAATACGCCAGTGAAATTGATGACCTACATCTATCTATGACAATTATGTCATAGATTCCGCATAATTTTCTTGCTAAACTGCCGATCTAACAGTAGTTGCACATTCTTTCCGAATCTCTACTTGGGAACTCGCGCAGTATCTGAATGTCTACATATAATTATATACTATATTATTATGATGGGTGGGGTTTTCCTCACATGTAAGTCAAATGGCACTATCAATAATCTTTAAGTCGCCCCGGAGCACCACGGCAAATAATAATAATAATAGCCGTTCCTTCTCCGTAAGGGGGTGAATTAGGAAGAATATTATTATTATTAATAATAATCATAGTAATAATAATCACAGAATCACCAATAAAAGCCTTCTGGCACGGCAACAGGCTTCTCGTACACAGTGTGTGATCGAATATATTACAGCTAAGCGGCCTTTTACTGGAAAAAACAGAAAAATAACCAGACAACTTCGTCAAGAACACCACACTCTGAATAAGGCAAGGCTGCTTACAATCAAACAGCGCTGCCTAGATCGTATACGCTCTTTAGGGGTCATAAAGAAGAGCCTACTTAAGAAAGCTAGCAGAATTAAGGATAACACCTTCCACACCAAACCCTTTAGACTACTTGATGATCCACAACCTGTGATTGAAAATCCGCCGTCAGCTACTGAAGTAGAAAATTTCTGGAAGAACATCTACGAAAGCACGACACCCATCAAGAAGACCACATCTCTAATCAGGTTCAGATCCTATTGTACCCGATTTCAACAATACCACCGTGACGATAATCCCCAAGTAACTCAGGAAGAGATTAGGAAGGCTCTTGAAGGTGCTAGAAATTTTTCAGCACCAGGCCTCGATGGCATTAAAAACTTTTGGTGGAAGAAATTTCCAAGTACCCATCCGCATTTCGCCAGACTATTCAACTGTTGGCTCAATGCAAACGAATCAATTCCTGAGTGGTTAGTCGAATGGAGAACAACACTGAAAATAGAAAACCTAGCTGAGCTAAAGAATTACAGGCCGATCACCTGTCTCAATTCCTGTATCCCGTATCTTGTATTATAGGCTCTTGAGCTCAGTAATAATAATAATAATAATAAACGTCTTTATTATACCAGCAAAACAACATTTACAAAGTATAAATGGCGTAGTCTAGCCAAATGGCCATTCAACTTAACCGGTTCTGAATAACGTGGTAGAGCAGCGAGGCGGTAGGAAGGGATCCCAGGGATGTAAAGAGAACTAACTAATAGATAGCTGCATCACACAAGACTCAATCCAGTACAAGCGAAAACATGTCAATGGCTTGGATTGATTACAAAATAGCGTTCGACACAATATCACATGAACTACTATTACATCTGCTACGAATTCTTTCTGTGCCCATGCCTTTGGTAAGATGCATTGAACAACTTATACCGCTCTAGAAATCAAAATTATCATAACAACTGGAAACTGGAAAGTTTTTCAGGTCATCTCACTCAGTCCCCTGCTATTCTATATTTCTCTACTCCCCATTTCGGTAGCTCTTCGGCAAATTCGCGGATATCAATGCGGCCACACCTGGGAATCGCACACACAAGGTAACACATCTGTTTTAGATGGACGACCTTAAGGTCTATGCTATGAGCGACCGAGATTTACAACAATCTCTGAAGGTGGTGCAAGAATATACACGGGATATCGGTATGGAATTTGGATTTGAGACTTCAGAAAGGCTCTTGTATTCATTTGGCGTGCTCAAGTGGAGGCGAGAGGAACTACGAGAACTGGGAACTGGATGTAAGCACACACAAGATGATGCATATGAACAAAAGCATCCACCCATGCTCATCGGTCTCACGCATTTACCTTCCATGTCATCAAGGGGGCAGAGGTCTTCTGAGTCTGGAGAGGTTGCATGATAGATTAACTGTGAGTTTGGCCTGCAAGGTAGCCAATAGTGCGGACCCACTACTGCAGCTGGTTCGAGACCATGAAACAACTAGTATCGGGCTTTTCTTTTTAATGTTGAAGGTAAAGCTGCGGATGAACTAGGTCTCAGATTTGAAATAGATGACAACCAATCTCTTACAAGATTGCAAATCCCAACACGGTGTTTTTTACAGGAACATAGAAGATCTTAATCTATCTCGGGAATTATTGTTAGCTTGCCAGGATGGCGTAATTAATACTCTCGTATACCGCGCTTAATTTACGCATGTGGCGGATGTCAGATGCAGAACATGCCAACAATACCCGGACACATTAATGCATCTTTTGTCCGCTTACCCGGTGCAAGTTGTGTCTGGGTACATCTACAGGCACAACGCCGAATTGCGAGTTCTCTATTATCATCTGAGACATCACTACGGTATAGATGAGACCCCAGTTCTGCCATACGCCCCAGACAAAATTGAAGCGGTAGTGGAAAATAACAGTTGCCGTATTTATTGGAGTTACGCTTTTCCAACAACAACCAGACTCCAAGCTAACAAGCCCGATTTGGTGCTGTTGGACAAGCAGAGTCATTCAATGTTTGTCATTGAGTTTTCTGTACCAGCTGAAACCAACATTATTATTAAGGAGAGGGAAAAGCGTACCAAATACATTCCACTGATTGGCGAGTTGCAAAGAATATATCCAGAATATAATGTACAAATGGTAGTTCTAATTGTGGGTGTTTTAGGGGGAATCAAGGACACTATGCTCACGGAGCTACAAAAAATACCGGCTTGCCGAGACTCATCAAGACAACTAGTGGTGAAGATGCAGAAAGCGGTAGTCCTTGTGTCCCTTCATCTTTTGAAGCAATTAAATTTCGCCGAAAGGATGTAAGGAGTGATCTTCTCAGCGACAAGGCCTTTCGCGTAATGTACTGGGTGTGTCGGAGCCCCAGGAACGTTGCGACGATTTTTTTACACATAATAATAATAATAATAATTACATGGAAAAAATAATTAATGTGAGCGCAGAAATTATAAAATATTTCTCAGAAATTTAGTAACGAATTGGTAACAACGCTTACATATAGAATCTCTCATCTGCTAAAACTCTGTTTAATAATCAAGCGTAGAAAATGGTCGGAAAAAGGGTAAATTGGCCCATTGTCAAATTTTAGAATATAAAACAAAAACTGATAATTCGTTTTTGGACATCATACACTCGACAGTTTTAATATGCATGTGCAATTCAACAACACTCTGTAGATGAAGTTTGTTAACTTTTATTACACCTAAGGAATTCCATTTACGTGGAAGTTAGCCAATTATCATTACACCTGATATTATAGATTTCGATGTATCTCTATTCTCGTATTTTTCAGAATTATTTTTATAACTTTTTTAATGTTTTGCTCCGTTACTACCTAGTGAGCCTCACAGGACGCGGTCATCCTTAATTGGTTCTCTACCTACTCGTAAACACACGACATTTCATTAAAAATGTCTTTAGCCGTTTTGTTCCTTTTTAACAAGGAACTCTACTAGTACGGCACGATGCTCTAATTGAGCAACGGCGATCGTTACACTTTAATCACACTAGAGATATAATATTATTTCAAGGCGCTTCACGGCAATGTACAATAGTCTTCAAAAATATTGTTAGTGTGTATCGCTTAATAAATACGACGAATTTTATGCTTTAAACGTTTTTTCGGAGTCCGGGCGGCTAATGTATCGGCGATTTCCGAAAATGCATCCCGGCGAGGGAAGTAGTGCTCTTATCGTCTAGTGGTACTCGTTGAAGATAAATAGTTTGAAAAGAGAATTATAGAACTGGTAGATATCATTACAATAATAATCTCTTCAAAATTTAGTGGCCAAAGTAAACAGAAAGCATTACATATAATTACTACAACATACTCTCTGTCTGTTTCTTGTGGAATTTTGGTTACTCTTTAATCTCAAAATTAGAATCAAACATTTTTATTTTTAAATCAATGTCTCATTATTTCCCCATTTATTTTATTTTTATTAATACAAGAAATTTCATCGCCTCGCTATTTTTATTTATAAAATACATAGGTGCTGAACTAATAATAATAAAAAAAATATATACAATAAGTATACTGTCTCTTGACTAGGTAGGGACTCTACTAATATTAAAGCTGAACTCTTCTCATAAACTTTATAAATTTCTATAACTATACAAACGGTTTTTTGAGAGACAAGAAGTTGAGGATAACGAGCGATCTAAACGGACACCATTGTCAATAAAATTAGTGAAATCATTCGAAAATACAGACGGTTGAAGCCTTAAAATAATAGCAGAGATACTGAACGTCAACAAAGAAAAATTGCGTGACAATATGATTTAATATTACGTGGGTAAATGTCTTGCTTTACTTTTAAAAGTATTGTATAACTGATACGCTATCGTAAACATTTTTTTATCAAGAGAACATACGCATGATTATTTAATTTCACAATGAAAGTATCTACTTAGCTTTTTCTTATGACGTGGATTTGGCAGTAATTTAGATTGTAAGATAAAATTAAGAGTGGAAAAGCATTTAAAATCTCAGAAAAGTTGATATTTAGGTAAAGTTATCTATTCATTATAATTTCATTTTGTAGAAAGATATCTATATCTACGATAGATGATTAATATATAGCCCATCCCATTACTTTTATATGTAATGTAGTATTTACATGAATAGTCTTAAAAAAATGTGAACACAACCTTATAGATGCAAATAAAAAACTGTATATCCAACACAGAACATTCAAGTAAATACCGCAAGAGGTGAGAATTTTTTGGGAACATTTTGTTTCTTTGGAAATTTGCATAATTTGTAATCGCGTATATGTTTTTTTTAATCTTCAAATTCCCTAGGATATTTCTTTAATTAATACAAGTGGACTTCAATTACCGAACAAGGCCCAGTGTTGACAGTTGCCTGGTATATTTTTCTTTTTATAAAAAAAAACAGTACTTAGTCATTGTCCTGAGCTAAGAATCTAGTAAGTTTTCTGGAAGATTATTTTTTTGTTTTGCCGGAAAAATTATAAGTATTTTAGTAGAGCAACGAAGTGTAGTGAAATTTCAATATGACATTTAGAAAAACCGTGAAACTTATCTTTTATTAAAATAAGTGTATGGCAATATGTTTATCACGTTCGAGGGTTTTTGAGTGGTTTAAGCATTTTCAAGATGACCGAGAAGACATTGAAGATAACGCACGCCTGGGACGCCCTTCTAACGTCAAGAACGGATATAAATTTTGAAAAAGTCGGTAATCTGATCCGATCTGACCGTCGGTGATTGCTGAAACTGTAGGAATTTACAAAGAATGCGTAAGGCAAAATTTACATGACATTTTTAACATGCAAAAGTTTGCGAAAATTATGACAATCGATCAAAGAGAATCTCGTGAAAATATATTACTTTAAGTGCCAGTAAAAAAGAGCCAAACTTCTTGGAAAGAGTGATACCATGTGATGGATATTTATTTTCACTAAGAGTTAATCCATGCTTTGGAAGAGCCCAAGCTAAAAAAATGGAATGAACAAATCGAAATGATAATTTTTTTTCGATATTCATGGGATTGAAAATGGAATAAAAACTTCCAGAATTCCTAAACACAAAACTAAACTTTGAAACAGAGGTACAACACCACTACACCCAAACCAACATGCATACACCCTCGGCAGATCTACTAATTCAGTCCTTCATCTAGTTGCTGGCCGGATAGAAAGATCCCTGGACAATAAGGAGTCCGCCTTGAGTGTTTTCATAGACATAGAAGGTGCTTTTGATAAAACCACCTTCCCAAAGATAATAGACTCACTAACCAACAGGAATGTTCCACAAATGGTTAGTGGGTGGATACATAACATGCTCTCAAAGCGAGCAGTAAACATAACATAAGTAAACATTAAATCTGTAGGCTGGCTCACGAGTTAGGAGGTGCCTATCATCTTAGGAGGATGCACAATGGGCCTAGTGAGGCCCAAGTTCCGTGGGGGCAACCCACTCTCCACACGTTACAGATAAAGATCCATAGGATTCTAATCTTCACTATGTTCCTTAAAATCAAACTGTTTTAATCAGCAGTATTACCTTGAGGACTGTGCTCCGTGAAAAAATCAGGATAAATAGACCCAAATTATGGAAAAAGGCCATAGGGTTGTTCATCAAGACAATGTACCGACTCACAATGTCAAGACATGTTTTTGCCAAGTATGACATCCCAGTGTTTATACCAACCGCTCTAGTCGCCTGACCTGGTACCATGCGACTTTTAACTGTTCATCAAGGTCAAATCTGCATTAAAAGGAACAATATTTCAGACTTTCAGCATTGTTTTGGATAATGGAAAAAACGCATGAAGCGATGTAGATATAATGGAGGAGTGTATAAATTTTAAACAAAAGGTTTTACAGCATCAGTTTCGTTATTTTATAATCACTCCTCGTAACTCCTGTGTTATCACAATGTTGTGCAGAAATTTTCAAAAACATTCAATATCGACCGGAAATCACTATAATTTTATCTGTTACTGGTAAAATTGTCGGTTAAGGTTGCGGAGAAAAGAATGCATAATAAATAATAAACAATCCAGAAAAACGTATGTTTTCTAATGAATCGAAAGCAAAAACCCTCCCAAGGAATGTTCGAAATAAACAACACGTCTTTATACACTCTTTGGGAACTGTTTTTTTATTTATCAATTAGTCACCATTTTTCGTGATATCCAAATGTGTTATGGTGAGCGCTGACCAGTTTGTCTCATTATTTCAATGGACCCTTTCAGATGTGACGCTAACCGTCAGTGCTCTGACTGGTATGCTGGGACATCAGCTCAACCCTCGCGTATGGCTTACCGTTAAAATCAGTAAAAGCTAATGATTGTAATGGAATCAGTGTCAGTGTTACCAGTCTAGTACAATTGTACTAGATCTAGTACATTATTTAAGAATCTGGTACTCTAGTACACTGGAAGAAAAATCTAGTACTTTTTCTTTTTTTAGCCTGTTTCCATTTGGACGGATAATATATTGTTGGGTTCCTTGTTTGTGTTCGATAAAAGCTTTTTTTTTTCTCTTCAATGAACCAAACCATCCCAATTCGAGAAATATGGTACAATTCATAGAATTTTTATGGAACCGGGTACATTTCTCAGACAAATCTGGTACATAACAAAAATATATTCTGGCAACACTGAATGGAGTACTTCACATACATCTTGATGGTCAATTGCGATTTTACAGTGTTGTCAAAAGATATACAACACTTTCTTCTTTCTTCATTCTGATCATCTTTTCACGCACAAAGCTATGCAAATGCATTTTTGCATAGCATAGCATCGAACGCGTGCATGCAAATGCAAGCTAGTTGACTGAAGATCAATTTGTTAACCCGCTGACAGGAATGGTGCTAGCCTTAGGATTTGCCAATATTTCTGGTTGGGGTGCATGGTATTCACCATCATCGGTTCTTAACTCCAAAGTTAGAAATAAACCCACGTCAAATTAAAATAGTAAAAATATTGTTAACAATAATATAAAAGAAGCAATTAAAAAATATTTTGTAAAAATTAACCTTTTCCATAAAATTTATTAGAAGACAACGACTTTAATAACAAATTAGGTAATAATTACTTGTATACTTTTTATAACGATTAAATATGTTATTAATGGTATAAGATAATTGACAAAACGTGTTAGCAACAAATAAATAATTATGTCAACGGATTATTGAGTGTGATGAAACTTACCAATAAACTGATGCTCCATAGAAGTTAGAGATATAGCATTTTAACACTGCAAAAGAAAATAGTATGTTAATTAATTATAAAAGATGAACAGCTGTAAGTGAACTAACCAAATAAAGCTGGTTCAGAAACGCCGATAAACAAAAATTACTGTAACTAGATGAAGCTTTTTTGACACCTCAGGATATTACATATGCGTCAATATAATCGGTGCTACTTTTCTAAAACACAAACATTTGATAAATTATTGGTTGTATTAGGCGGCAAGGAGTAAAATGAATGTTAGGAGAAAACGACTTGCAAGATCAAATAGGGTGTTTTTTAACCCCAAGGATAAAAATAGTCGCAATCAAATATCTCTGTTCCTAGACATAAAAATATATTTATTTTCTAGCATAAGGTATGTAAAAATATCACTTTAATATATGTTAAAGAGAATGACTTGCAAGGTCAAACAGGCTGTTTGTCAACCCCAAAGCGAATTTCTTGTTCCATCTTCTGGTGTAGTTAAAATTTAATAAAACATGGGGTCAATTACAAACACTTTATAATTTTTAAAATAACAGAAACCCCATCTTTCTGTTTCACAGCTTGTGAAGGTGTATTCGAAATAACAATTTGGTTTAACACGATAAAATAGGGAAACAAAGAGATGAATTTTAACAAAGTTAAAAATTACCATTGGCGTTACAATTAAGGATTAAAAAGCTTACAATTACTTAATAATATTAAAATAAATGTTTGACAAATCTTTTATGTCCGTTTTATTATTTACACATTAATGCTTGTGCTTAAATGATAGAAAATAAAAACATGGACCAAGGACATTTTTATTTATATAAAATTCTGCTACGGTCAGGAAATTATCCTTATTCAAAAAATGTTTTGTTCGTATAAAAAGAAAGAGAACATTTTTTTCTTCGTAAGTTTAATTTCGGAAAAATGGCACACGTAAAATATAATAATGAAAAATATGGTGTAAACAATCAATTCGTATTTTTATTAATAGCAATTTTTCGTTATTTTAAATCAAGAAAGTCACTTTTAGGCATGGTAACAAAATAAAAATATTTTGCTTAATAAACATACGTCCGAAAACGCTTCATTTCTGAGATACAGATAGATAAAAATAACGCCCCGTGGATATTTGATATTTTCATAATTTGAATAAAGCAATACAACTGTTTGTCTCGTCGTACCTTGCTTTGTTTTCGAGATAAAATTAAATTACAAAGTTTTACACGTCTCTGAAGCAACTAAATATAAAACTCAATACGAAAAAAATATATCATTTAATGCTATATGTAATTATTTTGTAGTTTCAAATATATCTTTTTGCATTTAATCCCAATTTCAATATTATTAACTTAATAATATAGGTATAAATAGTTTCGATAATAAATGTATTACATTTTGTTCCGTGATACATAAAAATATAAAAATTTTTAAAAAAAAGCAATAATATTTTAAAAAGATTCAATATTATACCCATCAATTGTGATATTTCTTTTAATACGCGACACCTGCACTCACGTTGCTTTCAATTGCCGAAATAGTGAAAAGCGTACGAAGAAAAATATAAACAACAAACTTTTCTATAATAGATATCCTGTATCTCGGAAACAAAGCCTTTTTAGACATATGTTTAGCAAAAAATGTTTATTTTGATGTCCCCTACCACCCCCAAAAATTTCGCGGTATAGTTACGAAACGCCCAGTATTTTTTTACTACAAAAAAACCACTTCGGCAACCTTAAAATTGTACTGGAAATGTGTTATTTTGCGTAAAACCAGGGCACACCAACGTTAATCTAGTCTTTAACTATTAATAACCTATCATTTTTTATATTTCAATTCAGCCTATAATAATCGATTTTATACGACCGGCTCTCATAGCCATATTCACCATTCCTTAGTTTACATTATCAAGTTAATTTGATATGCACCATTCGTAAAAGGCACTTAACAAGCCAAATTCAGCCTGTTTGAAACGTTATCCATCTGTTAATATTAGAAATACGAAGAGAGGTTGTGTGTAATTACTAGTTTTGTTTAAACTGTTTAAAGAAAATGCAGATATTGAATTTATTTCATTAGATGCAAATGGATCGAGGGTCTTTAATTTATTGTAACTTCATCATCGTCAGACGATGAAGATGTAGAAATACCTCGAGTGTGAAGTGAGTACACCAATGAATTAGATGAACAGCGTGTTTAAAATGAGATTTTGTGTGACCAAACGCACAATGCGATTATTAGCATATTATTTGTTAGGTGACATTTAAGAACCAACAACTCAGATAAATCAACCAATTTTAAAAATAAATAATTCAAATAAAGCAATTGGTGATGAAGCAATAATTTTCTTGTTTGTAAAGAACAAGAGGATCGTTAAAAATTGAAGAAAATACTATAAACACAGGCTAAATGCACATTCAAAGCTCAGTCAAGTTAGCCAGATAAATATTTCTAGTAACTTTTGATAACCAACCGTTTCCTAACTGGAAGTGTCAAATGCATGGTGCTATCAATTATTCCTAGCCGACTGATAAATATTAATCATTTGATAGTTAATCCGAGGAATATTACATATTGCTGACAGTCTAATGTCTTGCCTTGGACCAAGAGCCATCATACAATCAAATATTTTCTCCGCATCTATTATGAACTGCGAATTGCATTTTCATTTAATTAATTAATCTGCCTGAATAGCACTCGAACATTGATAAGCCTCTGACACAATATTTTCAAGCACGTCTCATGTATTATCAATATCCTCGTCCTATTTATTATAACTGATTAGAATTTTTAAAAAATATTTTAATAACTACACTCTATATAAAACTAATCTTTTAGGTAAAATAACACATAAATGCGTATAAATAAATTATAATACGTGATACATTAGAGTTAAATATATCCATCTGGCCCACCTAAATCGTTGTAGATTTTGGTTATACTGTATGCTGGTTGATAATATGGAAAATGTGTACGCGATAATAATCTAAGGAGTGCTTAAGCTTTTTATTGCATGCCTCTGAAGTATATACCCGGTAGTGTTCATGGACAAAATTTTAAAAAAATTCTGCAACGACTAAAGGAAGTTTTCACCTGGCGATTATTTATTAATTTTCTAAAGATTGAGTAAAAATTGCTGGGCAACTTAGTTTTCAAATAATTAAAAAGTAATCTAGTAGTAATTTAGGAATCAGTAGTAGTAATTTAGAAATTAATATAGAAACGGAACGTTCAAAAATAATAAATTATAATAAATAACCTTCCTGACTAGACCCATTGTGCATCCTCCTGAATTAATAAGCCTACTAATTTAATGGGCTGGGATCTACCATGTGAACTCAGGGAGGACAATTAGGCCGAACCTGGGGTCACTGACAACAGTCTTCCAGGCTGAAGTAACAGCAATAAATGCCTGCGCCAAAGTCATGCTAAATGACTCTCTTAGAATATCTCTCTTTATCATGACAGTCAGGCAGCCCTTAAAGCACTGAATATTTGATTGCCAACAGTCCCTTCAGGCCCTGGCAGAACATAACAAGGTCACCCTTGAATGGGTGCCAGGACATGAGGGAGTGTTTTGAAACGAGAAAGTAGACCTCCTAGCAAGGAAGGGAGCGGAAAAACTCTTATTGGACCAGAACCCACATGTGGTATCTCATACCAACATGTTAAATGGGTGTTAAAGGAACAACAGGCTCTGTCATAGAGGGGCCATCCACGAGCAGACAAAATCAACTGCTAAACCTTATCAGAAGCGAACTCAATGCCGTAATAGGACTCCTTACGGGACACTGCGACCTTAGAAGACACCTAAATCTCTTAGGGATATCTGATGACTCCCTATGTATAATATGTGAAGAGGAGGACGAAACTCCTATTCACATACTATGCACTTTCGGAACCTTAAATGGGAACGGGAATGGTACTTCTGGGTACAATATCCGAAACTTGAAGAAATCGCGAAAGCGCCCATCAGACATATTCTTAAATTCATCAAGAAAGTCAATCTGATGGGATAGAAACTGTGAGGGGTACAATAAGCCTAGAGCTTCAGTACAAGTGGGATTTGAACCACGCCCTAATTCAGATAGATAGATAGATAGATAGATAGATAGATAGACAGATAGATAGATAGATAGATAGATAGATAGATAGATAGATAGATAGATAGATAGATAGATAGATAGATAGATAGATAAGATAGATAGATAAGATAGATAGATAAGATAGATAGATAAGATAGATAGATAGATAGATAGATAGATAGATAGATAGATAGATAGATAGATAGATAGATAGATAGATAGATAGATAGATAGATAGATAGATAGATAGATAGATAGATAGATATCTTGCACTATTCCACTATTCTCCGCCATTCTTTTGTTTTCTGTTTTAACTTTCCAGTTATTGTCTTTGTATCTTCTACTGTATTATTGATTCACCTCTTTCTTGGTCTAACCTTTCTTTTTTGCCTATTGGTCTCAGGACTAATTTTGGTATTTGTGTCATGTTAGCTCCTAGCCAGCCAGCTCCAAAACGAGCCGGAGCTCAATGCGCCAGCTGTCGAAAAATAATATTTTCAAGTTATTCATTTAAAATTTCAACACCTTCATTATTATCTTCATTACCCTTTACAGAATTATATTAAGGAATTTAAAGAGGATTGAGTCACATAATAATATAAAAATGTTCAGTGTTTTATAGCATTTTATAGCCATTCGAATGATATTATATAGTATATAGAAAATTTTATATGTGAAATAAGGATTTTATAGGGTTGAAATTTCAATATTTTTGGAGCTAGAACAAGATTTAGTTTTTTTTTTTTTTTAATTTTATCACGCCCCTTGATAAATAATATAAATACTAGCAATTTTTTTTTAAATACCATTTTGAATGCTATACATGAAATAAGGATTTTAGAGGGTTGAAATTTCTATATAAGATCACACTGTTACGAAATGTCCTATAAACATTTCACTTTATGTTACAGAAGACGAGAAAAGGAAAAGTTGCCGATTCATTTCAAAATAAACCCTGAACTATCGATTTCAAATCGTATCTCTGTTGACGCTAAAAATAATAAAAGCATTTTCATGAAAAATTATGATTTTGGCCTGACTTACTGCAGTGCAATTAAATTACGTAACGTAACAATAATATTGTCAGAGTAATATTAATTCTACCAAAGCCAAATAATCTGTCATGAATATATCTTTAGACGAAGAAAAAGTATATTTCGATTATTATTGTTGTGAATAATTGTTTTTCTAAATAATTAATGATGTAAGTAGATGAACGGATTATAGTTCTTGAATAATTAACGATTTAATTATGAGTTAAAATTCGGTTTTATGAGTTTGTAAGAGTCCAATAATTTCACTTAATTCCTTCATTAACAAGAAAATAGGAATGTTTTTTTATATAACCCATTCATCCACTTGCCCATTCAATTACACCTTATCGTAATGCCACTATCTTGGTTTTTATTTACGTCCTATTCAATTAGTTGGAAATATGATTTGAGAAGACCATAAAAACCCAAAATACGATTATGTAAGTTATTTAATGGAAGGGGAGCAGTATCTCATAGGTACTGGAGGTCTGTTGGTAGTGGGAGATCTTGAGATTCTTGTAGGAGTCTAATTTTTTTATATTTCACATCTATAGTTCGGGACACACAGAAAATGCAGTGTGGTCAGGCATACTCAGTGTATTTCTAATGGCAGACCAGCTGACTGTGTTGCCATCTACTATTAGAACCTGACCTGATTGTGGGCGATCTCAACATAGGGACAGCTGGCAACATTGCGTTTCCATAAGACTTCACACTGCATTTTCAGTGTGTCCTGCATTATAGCTGTTTTATTTTCTTCTTAATGTGCTTTTTCTACCTAAAATTTACATCTACAGGGTATCCCACGTGATCTGGTAACATCACAGATATATGTCACTGGTGTTCATTTACGAGTATAATATATTTGTTTGCATATTATAAACAAACTTTTATTAAATGTTTCATTCAATATTAATAAACCAATCAATTATATTTAGAGATTATTGGTGCCTTAATTATTTTCTATTAGCAAGTACAAGTTTATTTACTTTAACTCATAATAGTTAGGTATTCAGGTAAAGATGTTTACATACGAACAAAATTATTTTGTTTTAATGGAAGTGAAACTCAAAATGCAGATAGAACCTGGTTATATTTAATTTTTAGCCATACCATTTTTAGCATATTTAAAAAACAAAAGGCTAGTGGATTGTAAGAATTTTAATCTCGGAGGGGCCCTAGAGCCTCCCCTGATTCTTAGTTTTATTCGACAATTTGCGGTTAATTTAATGGCAATGACAAAACCAACAGGTCAGATTGTGGAACTCAAATATCAGCTGGCCAGAAACTTGGGGACACCTTGTATTACCATTACTATTTTACGTAAGTATAAAACGTAAAAATCATGAATAACGCAAGCTTAATATACCAGAATTAACGTACTCACGAAGGATGTCACGTCATATAATTATTGAGAATATCCGGATTACATAATATTAAAAAGTTATTAGTCATTTCTATGGAAATAACACAATGAAAATATTAATGTTTAAACACAAAATATATGTATTTTGTATGTGTTAAAAAAATTCTCATTGATAATAACACCGTTTAAATTCAATCAAACAAACAAAATACAGGGAACCGGATGTAGGGATTGTTACAAAAGCGGGTGAGATAAAAATATCTGTTAACGACAACAAAATTTTGAATTTACACAACGGTCATCACTCATAAGACTACTGCTATGTAATTATGTCATAACATGGACTATAACATTTTGGAAAGGATTGTAATATTGTAAACCAGTATTTATTCTAATTTTAGAACAGGAAAACGGTAACACCAAATTTACGGTTTTTGAGAAAAAGACACCATTAAGCCTGTTTTTTTTATACTTGGTAAAACTCACACTTGACCGGTTTTTTTTATTAAAATAAGTATTTATTAAATTTACCTACATAAAGAAAAAACAATTGAAAAGATTTTAAATAATTATCGTTGTTTAAAAAAATAAGACGACTTATCAAGTGTCTTTGTAAGTCATTAATGGAAAGTACGTCAGTACAAAGTAAACAATCAAGAAGACCTTCGAGATTTTTTTTATTAATATCAATTAGTGATTAGCCTTAAAAGGTAAGTATACTTAACTAGTGGGACTATTAGCAAGGCATTGTTAGGCTTTTTTATACAGGGTGGGTATCTCCCCGCGGAGTGTAGGATCGAAACTAATTGAGATATTGAAATGCAACAAAACCGTTTTATTTGTTTCGAATATCCCAAAAATTAAAAAAAATAGTTTCATATGTGAGAGTGCGCCACGTTCAAGTCACAAAAAAGTTGGTGACATTTTTAATTGAAACATTTGTAAATCAGATGCTGCGTTGCCAAGATATTCAAATTTATGAGTTAATTTTCTGAACAAAAATTCAAGATCATTTATTTTATGAACTTGAAAAAGAAACGAAGTTAGTTGATATATATTATTTCACAAGTTTTGTATGGCTACAACCTATAAGTTATAGTTTTAAATTAAACCGTTTCAAAGTCCATTTAGCGAGAACAAAAAAATGTGCTTATTTTTAAACTGATAATATATTGTCAATATTTTTTTAATGTTTTATCAAAAAAAAAATAAGTTCAAAGTATAAACAAATGGTATATTATCAAATTGTTCCAGTTCTGATATTTTATTCGTCAAGTTACATTTGGAAATAAATGCTCAACTAATTGGTTGTCCAGTGTAATAGCCAGGTCAGAACCCCGCCATCCCTTATGGGGCGCGTTATTGGTCTTAGATATTTAGTAGTACAAAAGCTCTTGGCTTTTTTTGTGGACTAATTCGATTTCAAATGAACATAAATTAAATCTATATTAAAATATGATCTCTTTTTCACTGGATTTTTAGTTTGTTTACTACTGATGGTATGAACAAAACATATGGGTGAGTGAGAATCACAACTGCGAGTTGATGATGCGAGTCGATGACACAATTTTCTGAATTTTCTTGTAGAAAGAGATTCGCTGCTCCAAGGACGTAGATAAATGGGGGGGGGGGATTGGGGGGTAATTACCTCCCTCAAGCCATAGTTAACATCATTATTTTTTTAAACGTTATATTAAACAAAAATAGATAAAATAAATACAATAAAACAGAGTTATTTAAAATTAAAATATAATATACAGGGTTCCATTAGTGCGTAATAGTTCAATATTTTAATTTGTGTTATAGACACGCAAAAAAGTTTTAAATAAAAGTTATATTGATTTGAAAAATACATATTTTAAAAATATTTTTGGATATACAGGGTGTTGTGTTTGCGCCTGGCAAAAAAATGTATGTTTTTTAAATTAAACTCCCTGTTTTATTTTATTTTTAGAATGGTTTGGTAATATTGTATTTGGGTGCTGTTTTATTATTAGAAATACTAAGACATTTTTAATATAAAAGTTATATTACCATAATTAACAAATATTCTTAAATATACAGGGTGGTCCATAAAAGAGGTGTTGACCAAATCCATACTTTTTTTAAAGCAAAACACCCTGCATGTAAATACACTTATTAGATTGTTTTTACATTGTCAAAAAATTTTAATTGACTTCATTTATTTGCTATGTTGTATACAGGGTGTACCAATAAAAACTCCCAGGCCGGATATTTTGGTAAGTAATAGAGATATTTTAATTCTGCAAAAGCCAGTTCACAGGGCACTAAGAGGGCTTTAGTTTTAGATGTAAATTAATTTTAAATAGGTCAATATATAGATGGCGCTGCGCTCAATATTTGTTTTCGATGGGAGAATCTTTCTTATGTAGCGCATCTTGTAAAAAATGCATTTTTAAGCAGATTTTGTTCCATGAACTAATTCGATAAATCTAGCCATTTTTGATATACAAAGTGGGTTACTCAAAACAGTTTCATCCTGTTTTTAACCATTAATCATTGGATTTAAAAAAAATGCTAAAACAGGTCGATTTTTATTCCAAATTAAAAACATTTTTACAATACAGACATCTGTCATGTGTCACCCCCTCCCTTGCACTTCACCAACACCTTAATTTTAAATAGGTAATGTACCATGTATGGCACATCATTGAAAAGGTAATTTAATGGGGAATTCAGAAATATTTCTGTACACTGCGTTACTTTAATTTTATCGCCCTCTAGCGGAAAAAAACTATTACGTATTATAGAGTGTGATACTACAATATGTAGTACATCATTAAAAGTAAATTTATTTTATAAATATGATTGTTCATTGCAATACTTTTAATTGTACCGCCCTCTACATGGGATAAAAAAAACTACGTATTATAAAGTCTGACACCTTATTTGAAAGCAAATTTAATTACTAATTTAATGCATACATAACATTAAATATCCTCCATATTGCACTTGCAATGTTATCTGTTATCTGAATGGCATTTTATTAATTATTTTACATTCCATCACAGCTATGCTATACCATGTTATGGATGTAGTATGTGCATAATGTAAAATACACTCGTAAAACAACAATCGCCAAAGGCTGCTAGAAAACTTCTTGGGGAATCAGGAATATTCGGTTATTGAGACGGTATTACTTTGGACATTTTTTCATGCTCAACACAATATTAATATTGGAAGAACAATTAGATATTTCCAGGACTACCGTATGGCGTATTATTAAGAAAAATTTATATTCAGCAACACCACCATGAATTATGAACTCACGATTTCGCACGAAGAATGGCACATTGTAGATGGTAATCAATAAAATAAATACAGAACGTAATTTTCTCTAACGAAGCTACGTTTCACAAATATTGTTCTGTAAATAAACACAATCTTGATTATTACTCCCGACACTAACAATCATCTTTTTAGAAAAACGTCTCAGTTCCGGTGGTCACTGAATATTTGGGTGGGCGGGCGTAATGGCTATATAATGGGTCCCTATTTTTTTTAATGGTACTGTAAATGGCGCAAGATTTTCGAGGTCTTTTACACTGTATACTCTTCTTATGAGGTTATACAGGATGTACCGTAAATTTAACCACATTTTCTGGGGTCGAAAATAAGTCGATTCAAACTAACTTGCTTATATGAAAAATGGATAGTAAAAAAGTTACAGGGTGTTGAAATTTTAGAAGTGATTTTGTGCTCGTCATCTAAAACGGCTTAACATATTTTTATGTACAAAATTTCAAAACAAATGTTTCATTTCAGTAACGTCCTCCTTTTAAGTAAATAGCAGTCTAAAAAAGGAAGGGATCAAAAAGGTGCGGAACCCTTCTAAAAATATGTATAATTAAAACAATTTTAAACGCTACTAACTTCATTTTATGGGGTACTGTATACTAACATTATATGTACTGTAATGATATTCAATCACTACTTCACTTTTTATAATGACATAAACACTTTTATTATGTTATTTACTTTACTTACCAGCTTTTCTCTTTTCCCAGGGGCGGTTCCTTATAAACACAAACACAATAATATTAAGACACCTTAATCTTGTTTTATAAGCTAAATAAAATATTTATTTTATTTATTATTTATTTATTATTTATTTATTATTTATTTATTATTTATTTATTATTTATTTATTATTTATTTATTATTTATTTATTATTTATTTATTATTTATTTATTATTTATTTATTATTTATTTATTATTTATTTATTATTTATTTATTATTTATTTATTATTTATTTATTATTTATTTATTATTTATTTATTATTTATTTATTATTTATTTATTATTTATTTATTATTTATTTATTATTTATTTATTATTTATTTATTATTTATTTATTATTTATTTATTATTTATTTATTATTTATTTATTATTTATTTATTATTTATTTATTATTTATTTATTATTTATTTATTATTTATTTATTATTTATTTATTATTTATTTATTATTTATTTATTATTTATTTATTATTTATTTATTATTTATTTATTATTTATTTATTATTTATTTATTATTTATTTATTATTTATTTATTATTTATTTATTATTTATTTATTATTTATTTATTATTTATTTATTATTTATTTATTATTTATTTATTATTTATTTATTATTTATTTATTATTTAT
Organism: Psylliodes chrysocephalus; assembly: GCA_927349885.1. NCBI lineage: Eukaryota > Metazoa > Arthropoda > Insecta > Coleoptera > Chrysomelidae > Psylliodes > Psylliodes chrysocephalus. The sequence continues at coordinate 23,256,509 of OV651826.1, read as the reverse complement.
TTATTATTTATTTATTATTTAGTTATTATTTATTTATTATTTATTTATTATTTATTTATTATTTATTTATTATTTATTTATTATTTATTTATTATTTATTTATTATTTATTTATTATTTATTTATTATTTATTTATTATTTATTTATTATTTATTTATTATTTATTTATTATTTATTATTTATTATTTATTTATTATTTATTTATTATTTATTTATTATTTATTTATTATTTATTTATTATTTATTTATTATTTATTTATTATTTATTTATTATTTATTTATTATTTATTTATTATTTATTTATTATTTATTTATTATTTATTTATTATTTATTTATTATTTATTTATTATTTATTTAAAATTAAATTCTGCCAATACTCTAATCTACTCCTCCAAAAAAATAGAAATTTTTATATCCACCCTGTATATTTAAATAAACAAATTTTCATAGCAGAAAACATTAATTAAATGTATTTAATAAACAAATATATCAAAGACATACAACATTTAATATTTCTAAAAAAATTCCTATTTACTAATTAAACCTATAACTTTTTAATATTTTACATTCATCCTTCACATTCACACATAAATGTTCTTAATTGAAAAATAGAAAAGTATGTACCTCAATTTTCTAACTATCTATGTCTACCTCTAGTTATTGGATTATTTTTCTCATCCCGTACAATTTATTATGACATGTCACAGATGACAATCATGTTCTAGAAAATTGAAATTCCTATTTACTATCTATTAATTTTTAAGATTAACGCATTTATTGTATCTCTAATACACAATTTATGCAGTTTGTTAATGTTATACCCTCATATCGCACTTCAAATAAGTTTATCATAAACAATTTGTTTTTACTCACAGTTATTATATAACTTCCACTTTTCTGACCAATATGCTCACTGTGTTTGTTCAGGATGTTGAAGATTCATGTTTTTGTACTACAAAAACCTCCAGATAATGATTAATGTCTTTCTCCTACGGCTCTGCAAACTTGTACCGACGGACCTGTCAAACTTGGACAGCGCTCCTCTTTTAAATTGCTTACATACAATGTCGTTAATAAATTTGCTTATTTAAACTTTAACTACAATGCTTGGACCTCGATTTTGGGTTGGATTTTTCCTTTTATACTATTATTTTAAATTTTTTATATCAAATTGACAACTCCAAAAACTGCCAACATTTCTGTCTAACAAAAACTGTCTTTTTTTTTTTACCAAGGAGAAGCTTCATAATGACAATGAGAAACCAATTAAAACCCTTAATGGTTATGGAGTTAGTGTTTTGGTATATTGATCTCGATATTAGCAGAATTTAACTAATTGAAAGATTATTCACAATTTTATTACAAAATCTAAGTTTTTGACTCTGGACATGTATTTTTCAGTGTTTATCGTACCTTCCATTTAAATTAACCTTACCAAACAACCTTCAACTTTGGCATTTTATTTGATCCGATATTTTTAATATACTGGGTGTTATTTTGTTAGTTATTATTTAATATAAGTTAGTATATAAAATTCCCATAATAATAATGTTATTCTACGTTGGGATATACCAATTTCGTTACAATTTCCCAAATTTATATTTGAAATTTTTCTAAAACTTTTTAGTAAAATTTTAAATATCAATTTCAATTCAATTATTTACAATACTTGTGATTAATATAATATTCTACTCCCAAAATCTATATAATTGGTTAATATGAAAGATTCCTCGAATCTTTATGTAAAGGAATTAGCCAAAAACTATGCTTCAAATCTAATTTTGAAAAAAAATTTTTTACTAGTGATTCTTCCTAAAATTGCCTCTATCGACATAGGAGCTTCATATTGTGGTATGGTGATATTATTTATTGTTCTGGCGTCCAAACAGAGTCTTATCTCATTGTTTTTCTTTTTAACAATAACTATTGGGTTTATGTATTGAGTGTTACTATATTCTATAATGCCATCATTTATCAGTTTCTCCATTTCAGTTCTTACTTGATCTTTATATTTATACGGAATTGGGTGTCTTAACTTTAAAATTATTATTACTTATAACTTCTATTCTATGAACATATTCACTTGCTACTCTAGATTCTTTTGAAAATAATCTATAATATCTCTCTACTATTTCCTTTACTTTACCTAAATATTTTTCTTCGCAATCCATAATAATATTTTCAATTAATTCATCATCATTAATATTTAATTTATTTATATTATTATTTTCACCTTCTTCACAATAAACATTCATATTCCTTATAATTTTATTACTATCAAAACCTTCTTGAATATCTATGTTCACTTTTACCCAATTCTCCTCAATTTTTAATAATTTATTTTCATAATCAATGAATCACTACCCAAGACAATGTCTGTTTCCATACCAGGAACAATAATTAATTCTAAACAAACATTTTTATTATTTATAATAATATTTAAATTAATCATTTTGTTTACCTCGCACAATTTCTTTCTATTCGCTCCTATTAATGTTAATTTAGTAATTCTCACCACCTCCTTTTGTAATTCGGGCAAGCTATTTATTAAATTTTGGTTTATTAACGAAATTTCCGAACCTATATCAATTAGTATTTTAATTTTTGAATTATGAATTTTAGCCTGAAAAGTTACTAACCCTACATTTTGATCATTATTAAATGATTCATTTACATTTATAAATTCTCTTTATTTTGTCGACTTTGCGATATTCTGTCAGAATTGTAGTTGTAATTGCTTTGTGTCGTCCTGTTTGTATTATATGTACTTTGTTTTGAGAGTTCTATTCTTTTTAAATAGTTTCCTAGATGTTCCATATTTTTAATATTTTGAATGGCTATAGTTTCAGAAATTTCAGCCTTAAAATGTCTGGATATGAACATTACTATTTCCTCATCTCTCATTCGTGGTTCCAAGTACTTGGCTGTGGTGTATAATTGTAAAGCATAATTACTCAGACTATTGCTTCTCTTTTCATCAAATTTCCCAAAGTATAATTTCTCTCGAGCTATAGTCTGTGCAGTGTCACCCCAGAAATATCTCATGAATAACCTCTCAAAATCTTCAAAGTCATTAATCTCTTCTTCAATACTGTCATACCAAATTAATGCTTGATTGTCCAAATTTTCCCTTATCATTTCTTTGAGGTCTTCAGTACTTCTAATATTTTTGGTTTTATTTCTCAGACTTTTAATAAAAACTTTGGGATGGATCCTTTTAATATTTCCTTCAAATTTATGCTCTCCTTTTGCTACCATGTATGTATTAATTATTCTTGTCTCGTTTATTGGATCTCTTGTTGATATATCTTTCTTTCCTTTTTCGTATTCTTCTTGTAGATTTTTAATTCTTCTCTCCATTTGTTTCAACTTTTTATTCATTTCTTCCCTCATATTTATCTGATTACCTTGTTGTTTCATCTGAAATATTTTCCCATTTATAGACTCTATTTCTTTTTTTATTTTGTCAATTTTTTTATCAATTTTTTGTTCTCCTATCTGTTGTTTTTCAATGATTCGCTCTTCTGAAACTTTTATATTTTGTTTTATCCCATCATCTATTCCCGTTATTGTATCCATCCATTTATTTTCCAAAGTGGTTATTCTTTCTACGGTATCTTGTTCCTTTACTTTTATATCTTTTAAGTCATCTTCAACTATTTCTATTTTCTTTTCCATAAGTTCTTCTACTTCCAATATCCTTCCCACCATTTCCTCTCTAATTTC
>OV651826.1:22981508-23252282 GCA_927349885.1 Psylliodes chrysocephalus | reverse complement strand
AATGTCACTTTACAGTAAAAAACTGAATGTCCTAAACCCCTGGCGTCTTATAGAAAAACAACCCTTTATAATATTATAAATTTTTTTTTTTTTTTTTGAAAAAACTATGTCTCGTGATAGATTACGATTAGTGGATTTAGGAAGGTCCTTATAAGGTCACTTTACAGTAAAAAACTGAATGTCCTAAACCCCTGGCGTCTTATAGAAAAACCACCCTTTATAAAAATATGAATTATTTTTTTTGAAAAAACTATGTCTCGTGACAGATTACGATTAGTGGATTTAAGAAGCTCCTTATAATGTAACCTTACTGTAAAAAACTGAATGTCCTAAACCCCTGGCGTCTTATAGAAAAACCACCCTTTATAAAAATATGAATTATTTTTTTTGAAAAAACTATGTCTCGTGACAGATTACGATTAGTGGATGTAAGAAGGTCCTTATAATGTCACCTTACTGTAAAAAACTGAATGTCCTAAACCCCTGGCGTCTTATATAAAAACCACCCTTTATAAAAATATGAATTATTTTTTTTTGAAAAACCTATGTCTCGTGACAGATTACGATTAGTGGATTTAAGAAGCTCCTTATAATTTCACCTTACAGTAAAAAACTGAATGTCCTAAACCCCTGGCGTCTTATATAAAAACCACCCTTTATAAAAATATGAATTATTTTTTTTTGAAAAAACTATGTCTCGTGACAGATTACGATTAGTGGATGTAAGAAGAACCATATAATGACACTTTACAGTAAAAAAGTGAATGTCCTAAACCCCTGGCGTCTTATAGAAAAACCACCCTTTATAAAAATATGAATTATTTTTTTTTGAAAAAACTATGTCTCGTGACAGATTACGATTAGTGGATTTAAGAAGGTCCTTATAAGGTCACCTTACAGTAAAAAACTGAATGTCCTAAACCCCTGGCGTCTTATAGAAAAACCACCCTTTATAAAAATATGAATTATTTTTTTTTGAAAAAACTATGTCTCGTGACAGATTACGATTAGTGGATTTAAGAAGGTCCTTATAAGGTCACCTTACAGTAAAAAACTGAATGTCCTAAACCCCTGGCGTCTTATAGAAAAACCACCCTTTATAAAAATATGAATTATTTTTTTTTGAAAAAACTATGTCTCGTGACAGATTACGATTAGTGGATGTAAGAAGAACCAAATAATGTCACTTTACAGTAAAAAACTGAATATCCTAAACCCCTGGCGTCTTATAGAAAAACAACCCTTTATAATATTTTAAATTTTTTTTTTTTTTTTTGAAAAAACTATGTCTCGTGATAGATTACGATTAGTGGATTTAGGAAGGTCCTTATAAGGTCACTTTACAGTAAAAAACTGAATGTCCTAAACCCCTGGCGTCTTATAGAAAAACCACCCATTATAAAAATATGAATTATTTTTTTTTTGAAAAAACTATATCTCGTGACAGATTACGATTAGTGGATGTAAGAAGGTCCTTATAAGGTCACCTTACAGTAAAAAACTGAATGTCCTAAACCCCTGGCGTCTTATAGAAAAACCACCCTTTATAAAAATATGAATTATTTTTTTTTGAAAAAACTATGTCTCGTGACAGATTACGATTAGTGGATTTAAGAAGGTCCTTATAAGGTCACCTTACAGTAAAAAACTGAATGTCCTAAACCCCTGGCGTCTTATAGAAAAACCACCCTTTATAAAAATATGAATTATTTTTTTTTTTGAAAAAACTATGTCTCGTGACAGATTACGATTAGTGGATTTGAGAAGCTCCTTATAATGTAACCTTACTGTAAAAAACTGAATGTCCTAAACCCCTGGCGTCTTATATAAAAAACCACCCTTTATAAAAATATGAATTATTTTTTTTTGAAAAACCTATGTCTCGTGACAGATTACGATTAGTGGATTTAAGAAGCTCCTTATAATGTCACCTTACAGTAAAAAACTGAATGTCCTAAACCCCTGGCGTCTTATATAAAAACCACCCTTTATAAAAATATGAATTATTTTTTTTTGAAAAAACTATGTCTCGTGACAGATTACGATTAGTGGATGTAAGAAGAACCATATAATGACACTTTACAGTAAAAAAGTGAATGTCCTAAACCCCTGGCGTCTTATAGAAAAACCACCCTTTATAAAAATATGAATTATTTTTTTTTGAAAAAACTATGTCTCGTGACAGATTACGATTAGTGGATTTAAGAAGGTCCTTATAAGGTCACCTTACAGTAAAAAACTGAATGTCCTAAACCCTGGCGTCTTATAGAAAAACCACCCTTTATAAAAATATGAATTATTTTTTTTTGAAAAAAACTATGTCTCGTGACAGATTACGATTAGTGGATTTAAGAAGGTCCTTATAAGGTCACCTTACAGTAAAAAACTGAATGTCCTAAACCCCTGGCGTCTTATAGAAAAACCACCCTTTATAAAATATGAATTATTTTTTTTTTGAAAAAACTATGTCTCGTGACAGATTACGATTAGTGGATTTAAGAAGGTCCTTATAAGGTCACCTTACAGTAAAAAACTGAATGTCCTAAACCCCTGGCGTCTTATAGAAAAACCACCCTTTTATAAAAATATGAATTTTTTTTTTTTTTTTTAAACTATGTCTCGTGACAGATTACGATTAGTGGATGTAAGAAGAAACAAATAATGTCACTTTACAGTAAAAAACTGAATGTCCTAAACCCCTGGCGTCTTATAGAAAAACCACCCTTTATAAAAATATGAATTATTTTTTTTTTGAAAAAACTATGTCTCGTGACAGATTACGATTAGTGGATTTAAGAAGGTCCTTATAAGGTCACCTTACAGTAAAAAACTGAATGTCCTAAACCCCTGGCGTCTTATAGAAAAACCACCCTTTATAAAAATATGAATTTTTTTTTTTTTTTTTTAAACTATGTCTCGTGACAGATTACGATTAGTGGATGTAAGAAGAAACAAATAATGTCACTTTACAGTAAAAAACTGAATGTCCTAAACCCCTGGCGTCTTATAGAAAAACCACCCTTTATAAAAATATGAATTATTTTTTTTTTTGAAAAACTATGTCTCGTGACAGATTACGATTAGTGGATGTAAAAAGGTCCTTATAAGGTCACCTTACAGTAAAAAACTGAATGTCCTAAACCCCTGGCGTCTTATAGAAAAACCACCCATTATAAAAATATGAATTATTTTTTTTTTGAAAAAACTATATCTCGTGACAGATTACGATTAGTGGATGTAAGAAGGTCCTTATAAGGTCACCTTACAGTAAAAAACTGAATGTCCTAAACCCCTGGCGTCTTATAGAAAAAACCCACCCTTTATAAAAATATGAATTATTTTTTTTTTGAAAAAACTATGTCTCGTGACAGATTACGATTAGTGGATTTGAGAAGCTCCTTATAATGTAACCTTACTGTAAAAAACTGAATGTCCTAAACCCCTGGCGTCTTATATAAAAACCACCCTTTATAAAAATATGAATTATTTTTATTTGAAAACCTATGTCTCGTGACAGATTACGATTAGTGGATTTAAGAAGCTCCTTATAATGTCACCTTACAGTAAAAAACTGAATGTCCTAAACCCCTGGCGTCTTATATAAAAACCACCCTTTATAAAAATATGAATTATTTTTTTTTGAAAAAACTATGTCTCGTGACAGATTACGATTAGTGGATGTAAGAAGAACCATATAATGACACTTTACAGTAAAAAAGTGAATGTCCTAAACCCCTGGCGTCTTATAGAAAAACCACCCTTTATAAAAATATGAATTATTTTTTTTTTTAAAAACTATGTCTCGTGACAGATTACGATTAGTGGATTTAAGAAGGTCCTTATAAGGTCACCTTACAGTAAAAAACTGAATGTCCTAAACCCCTGGCGTCTTATAGAAAAACCACCCTTTATAAAAATATGAATTATTTTTTTTTTGAAAAAACTATGTCTCGTGACAGATTACGATTAGTGGATTTAAGAAGGTCCTTATAAGGTCACCTTACAGTAAAAAACTGAATGTCCTAAACCCCTGGCGTCTTATAGAAAAACCACCCTTTATAAAAATATGAATTTTTTTTTTTTTTTTTTAAACTATGTCTCGTGACAGATTACGATTAGTGGATGTAAGAAGAAACAAATAATGTCACTTTACAGTAAAAAACTGAATGTCCTAAACCCCTGGCGTCTTATAGAAAAACCACCCTTTATAAAAATATGAATTATTTTTTTTTTGAAAAAACTATGTCTCGTGACAGATTACGATTAGTGGATGTAAGAAGAACCAAATAATGTCACTTTACAGTAAAAAACTGAATATCCTAAACCCCTGGCGTCTTATAGAAAAACAACCCTTTATAATATTTTAAATTTATTTTTTTTTTTTTGAAAAAACTATGTCTCGTGATAGATTACGATTAGTGGATTTAGGAAGGTCCTTATAAGGTCACTTTACAGTAAAAAACTGAATGTCCTAAACCCCTGGCGTCTTATAGAAAAACCACCCTTTATAAAAATATGAATTATTTTTTTTGAAAAAACTATGTCTCGTGACAGATTACGATTAGTGGATGTAAGAAGAACCAAATAATGTCACTTTACAGTAAAAAACTGAATGTCCTAAACCCCTGGCGTCTTATAGAAAAACAACCCTTTATATTAATATAAATTTTTTTTTTTTTTTGAAAAAACTATGTCTCGTGACAGATTACGATTAGTGGATTTAGGAAGGTCCTTATAAGGTCACCTTACAGTAAAAAACTGAATGTCCAAAACCCCTGGCGTCTTAAAGAAAAACCACCCTTTATAAAAATATGAATTTTTTTTTTTTTTAAACTATGTCTCGTGACAGATTACGATTAGTGGATGTAAGAAGAAACAAATAATGTCACTTTACAGTAAAAAACTGAATGTCCTAAACCCCTGGCGTCTTATAGAAAAACCACCCATTATAAAAATATGAATTATTTTTTTTTTTGAAAAAACTATATCTCGTGACAGATTACGATTAGTGGATGTAAGAAGGTCCTTATAAGGTCACCTTACAGTAAAAAGATGAATGTCTTAAACTCCTGGCGTCTTATAGAAAAACCACCCTTTATAAAAATATAAATTATTTTTTTTTTGAAAAAAACTATGTCTCGTGACAGATTACAATTAGTGGATGTAACAAGGTCCTTATAAAGTCATCTTACAGTAAAAAACTGAATGTCCTAAACCCCTGGCGTCTTATAGAAAAACCACCCTTTATAAAAAATATGAATTATTTTTTTTTTTGAAAAACTATGTCTCGTGACAGATTACGATTAGTGGATGTAAAAAGGTCCTTATAAGGTCACCTTACAGTAAAAAACTGAATGTCCTAAACCCCTGGCGTTTTATAGAAAAACCACCCTTTATAAAAATATAAATTATTTTTTTTTTGAAAAAACTATGTCTCATGACAGATTACGATTAGTGAATGTAAGAAGAACCAAATATTGTCACTTTACAGAAAAAAAACTGAATGTCCTAAACCCCTGGCGTCTTATAGAAAAACCACCCTTTATAAAAATATGAATTATTTTTTTTTTTGAAAAACTATGTCTCGTGACAGATTACGATTAGTGGATGTAAGAAGAACCGAATAATGTCACTGTACAGTAAAAAACTGAATTTCCTAAACCCCTGGCGTCTTATAGAAAAACCACCCTTTATAAAAAATATGAATTATTTTTTTTTGAAAAAACTATGTCTCGTGACAGATTACGATTAGTGGATGTAAGAAGAACCAAATAATGTCACTTTACAGTAAAAAACTGAATGTCCTAAACCCCTGGCGTCTTATAGAAAAAACAACCCTTTATAATATTATAAATTTTTTTTTTTTTTTTTTTGAAAAAAACTATGTCTCGTGATAGATTACGATTAGTGGATTTAGGAAGGTCCTTATAAGGTCACTTTACAGTAAAAAACTGAATGTCCTAAACCCCTGGCGTCTTATAGAAAAACCACCCATTATAAAAATATGAATTATTTTTTTTTTGAAAAAACTATATCTCGTGACAGATTACGATTAGTGGATGTAAGAAGGTCCTTATAAGGTCACCGTACAGTAAAAAACTGAATATCCTAAACCACTGGCGTCTTATAGAAAAACCACCCTTTATAAAAATATGAATTATTTTTTTTTGAAAAACACTATGTCTCGTGACAGATTACGATTAGTGGATGTAAGAAGAACCAAATAATGTCACTTTACAGTAAAAAACTGAATGTCCTAAACCCCTGGCGTCTTATAGAAAAACAACCCTTTATAATATTATAAATTTTTTTTTTTTTTTTTTTGAAAAAACTATGTCTCGTGATAGATTACGATTAGTGGATTTAGGAAGGTCCTTATAAGGTCACTTTACAGTAAAAAACTGAATGTCCTAAACCCCTGGCGTCTTATAGAAAAACCACCCATTATAAAAATATGAATTATTTTTTTTTTGAAAAAACTATATCTCGTGACAGATTACGATTAGTGGATGTAAGAAGGTCCTTATAAGGTCACCGTACAGTAAAAAACTGAATATCCTAAACCACTGGCGTCTTATAGAAAAACCACCCTTATTTTTATTTATTTATTTTTATAAAGGGTGGTTTTTCTATAAGACACCAGGGGTTTAGGACATTCAGTTTTTTTCTGTAAAGTGACATTATTTGGTTCTTTTTACATCCACTAATCGTAATCTGTCACGAGACATAGTTTTTTCAAAAAAAAATAATTCATATTTTTATAAAGGGTGGTTTTTCTATAAGACGCCAGGGGTTTAGGACATTCAGTTTTTTACTGTACAGTGACATTATTCGGTTCTTCTTACATCCACTAATCGTAATCTGTCACGAGACATAGTTTTTCAAAAAAAAAATAATTCATATTTTTATAAAGGGTGGTTTTTCTATAAGACGCCAGGGGTTTAGGACATTCACTTTTTTACTGTAAAGTGTAATTATATGGTTCTTCTTACATCCACTAATCGTAATATGTCACGAGACATAGTTTTTTCAAAAAAAAATAATTCATATTTTTATAAAGGGTGGTTTTTCTATAAGACGCCAGGGGTTTAGGACATTCAGTTTTTTACTGTAAGGTGACCTTATAAGGACCTTCTTAAATCCACTAATCGTAATCTGTCACGAGACATAGTTTTTTCAAAAAAAAATAATTCATATTTTTATAAAGGGTGGTTTTTCTATAAGACGCCAGGGGTTTAGGACATTCAGTTTTTTACTGTAAGGTGACATTATAAGGAGCTTCTTAAATCCACTAATCGTAATCTGTCACGAGACATAGTTTTTTCAAAAAAAAATAATTCATATTTTTATAAAGGGTGGTTTTTATATAAGACGCCAGGGGTTTAGGACATTCAGTTTTTTACTGTAAGGTGACATTATAAGGAGCTTCTTAAATCCACTAATCGTAATCTGTCACGAGACATAGGTTTTTCAAAAAAAAATAATTCATATTTTTATAAAGGGTGGTTTTTATATAAGACGCCAGGGGTTTAGGACATTCAGTTTTTTACTGTAAGGTGACATTATAAGGAGCTTCTTAAATTCACTAATCGTAATCTGTCACGAGACATAGTTTTTTCAAAAAAAATAATTCATATTTTTATAAAGGGTGGTTTTTCTATAAGACGCCAGGGGTTTAGGACATTCAGTTTTTTACTGTAAGGTGACCTTATAAGGACCTTCTTACATACACTAATCGTAATCTGTCACGAGACATAGTTTTTTCAAAAAAAAATAATTCATATTTTTATAAAGGGTGGTTTTTCTATAAGACGCCAGGGGTTTAGGACATTCAGTTTTTTACTGTAAGGTGACATTATAAGGACCTTCTTACATCCTCTAATCGTAATCTGTCACGAGACATAGTTTTTTCAAAAAAAAAAAAATAATTTATATTTTTATAGAGGGTGGTTTTTCTATAAGACGCCAGGGGTTTAGGACATTCAGTTTTTTACTGTGAAGTGACATTATATGGTTCTTCTTACATCCACTAATCGTAATCTGTCACGAAGACATAGTTTAAAAAAAATAATTTATATTTTTATTAAGGGTGTTTTTTCTATAAGACGCCAGGGGGTCGATTCTCGACTTGTAGGAATTTTTTCCTATAGGAATTTTTGACATTTTTCTATACATAGAAAATTTATGACATTTCCCTACATATAGGAAAATGTCACAAATTCCTATAGGAAAAGGTTCCTACAAGTCGAGAATCGACCCCCAATGGTTTAAAATATTTAAATTTTTACTGCATGAGACCTTACGAAATAATTAATATATCTACTTGTCGTAATCTGTCACTCCTCTTGTTTTTTTAAGTAATCATCTTTTTATAAAGGGTGTTTTTTTGAGAAGACGCCAGTGGTTTTGGACATATAATTTTTTGACAAACTCAGATCTGAAAGGGTACCTTTTTTTCCATTATTCGCTGTCATACGGCAAATTTTGAAATATACCTCTTTCTTATAGAAACTTTACAAACCACACCGTTTAATCAAAAATCGAATCATAAACATTACTTTCCTATAAATTTAGAAACATTATAAATAAATGCAATAATTAATTTTAGTTGTGTGAACTTGGTTAGGAGGAGGGGGTAGAGCGCTGAGTTTGGGCGCCAGCGCCGGGCGCTAACTTCACACAAGTTAAACGGAGCAATAACTCACCAGTTGTTAGGTAGTTTAAATTATACCTACGTGCACATGTAATTTAATTGCTTTAAATAAACAAAACTGTAATGATATTGTGATAAATAAAACCTACAAGAAAGGTAAAACAAGAAACACTGAAGTAGGTAGGTACCTACCTACTTTGACTAAAGAATGTCATGTGAAAAAGTCTGAAATTTGTATTTTGGAAACCGTAGAAATGTCCTGGATTTGACAATATGATTTAATATATCGATGGCAAATTCAATAATGTATTTATATCGTACCTTTTAGTGTCAATGTCACAAACATGAAATGCCGGCACTACACCATTAGTCACGCATTACCAACACCAACCACGATTACACTTCACTCAGATAAGCCGCGATAAAGACAGAAGACAGTTAAAAATGACGTAACGTATGTACCGACAGAACGGAGACGTAGACGACTAGCATTGGCAACCGGCAAGCGTGATCGAGCTTCGGTTAAATTTGTACATATCTGGGATTTTAATAAAAAAAGCCTCCTTCATACACACCGAGTTTCAATGGTACGAACAATAAAACTGGTCAATCGAACAATGTCCTGCTGAGTGTTCCTGTAAAGATTCAAAATGTTTCTCGAGATGGCGAAAAGAATGTGATAAATGCGTGTACGTATAGCCAGGTGAAAACATCGTCAGACTATGAGTGTGTTCCGCATGTCTTATACCGCTGCCCACTGCCCACTGCTCGCCGATCGCCATCCCAGACGAATTTAGAGCGTATTTGCCAAAAAATGTTTAAACAGCGACTGCGTTCGTCTCTGTAACACAACTACAAAACTACATAACGAAGATAATACTTGACTTGCAACAAAGTTCGATTATATTAGTTATTTGTACAACAGTCTAGGCGCGCACTGGCGATTCAATTTTCTTTACAGTGCGATCCTAAAATCGCGGTATTCATATTCAATATGGATCTTACAACGATATCGTTACATCTGCTTATTATTTCAAAAAGATGAATTAAATTATCTAATATGAATGGAATATTTTACCAAAAATATCACGAGTTGTATTTAACCGCCGGATATGCATGGCGTACCGTTATAAAATATTTTATATTCTAAACATCGTATGCGTTTTCATATTGGTTTTTGCAAGTAATTAATGTAAAACCCAATAAAATTAATACCGAGAATCAAATTAATTTAAACTAAAATGAATTTAATACCCACCAAAAATAATTATTACAGCTTTTTTTCATAATTTATTTATTTTGATCAAACAAGCAAAATACAATTAATATAAAATCAAATAAACAAATAAATAAAGAAATTGTAGAAGTAAGCATGAAATAGCAGAAAATTTTAATAATTTCTTTGTAGAAGTAGGTCAATTCTTTGAAAATGTAAACAATATAAAAGAAAATAATTCATTTCAACATTTCCTTTCTAAAGCGGAAATTTTAACAACAATACATTCTTTAAAAAATAGAAAATCAGTACGTTTTCATGGTATTACAACAGAAGTTTTTAACAAACGTCAGCTATTCTAGCAAAATCCATATCAAATCGGATAATGTTCCTCGTTGTTATACGTGCTTTGGGACCTAAATCTACCGGTTTAAAAGGAAAAAGAAGAAAAGAACGACCAGTGCATGTATTTTGAAGTAAGATAATAGTTATAGTTCACTTAAGGCCAGTCACTATTAGTGCCGCTCTTATTTTGACATCTAAGCATTCGCAAATCGTTTATGTTCTAAAACTGCCTTTATTAAAGATTGTGCCTGTCCTTAATTGTGGATGTTTTAAGGGCAGCAGATTTAGGGTGCGCTCGCCGACATTCGTATCCGACATCCGTTCGAAGTTTTTTAATATTAAATATTTAATATCATCGTCATCTAAACCTTCTAAAATTATAATTTCTAATGCCTCTTCAATATTATGTACTATTATTATAGACAACAAAAAAGATGAACTTTTTTAAAATAAGGTTAGAAATGCGTATAAGGACAATGACTAATGTCAAAATTTAGTCTTATTTAGCATGGAATTTATTTGCCTCTAATTACGTTGTCACTATTAGTGGCCAACGTTATAGAAATTTGCAATATCAATAATAGGAGATTTATTTTTAAGGGTTTAATATTTTTGGTGTATGAGGCTGTATAATGTCAAAAAAAGAACGACTGACAACAGTTTAGAATTGACAAGACAAGAGCTCTGTGCATCCGCTATCGAGAAGACCTTGAGGGGAAAAGGGAGAACTGGTGGGAATTGCTCCAGATCAACAAGTACCGTTAAAAAAGAACGTTAAAGCCTTGGTTTCTTTGAACACTTCGTCGCGGTGAGCGGACAGTCCGTCAACCATCGCGTTTTGACGATTTTATCCAACTAGAGTATTTAAATGGGAATGGTTTTCTTGAATCCGCTTAGCTTAACAGAACGGCGTCATGCCGCTGATTTGTCGCGAAGAGTCGGTTGATATCTGTTGAGTTTGATATCAGCGGAATCGTCGGCGTGTGCGGAGACTATATTGTTATTAATTTTAAAACAATGAGTGACAAATTCACACATACTGATGACATTATGACTTTATTTTTAGGTTTCTTGGAAATTATGTCCTTTATAAAACTCAACACGAATTCAAAAAGATCTGTAGAAAGTCTAAAATACTCCCTAAATTTGGTTTCATTTCCAAAAAGCCTCCGCTGCACAGTGATATTAAAGGCACCTTCTGTATCGCGACAGAAAAACAACTCATTCACTGGCTTATTGGAAACTTTGACGGTTGTAATTGCCAGTTCCTCTTGTTCTTCCTCTTCCAATAATAATAACAACGCAAATAATTTATTTGCAACCATTTTAGTACCTTTCGTTTACATTCATAATACATAAACAGCACGTACAGACATAGAGAAAGTATCATTTTCTATATTTTTTAACAAACTACCTCGGGCGAAAATTGCTGTCCTCAGCGGTCGACGGACTGTCCGCTCACCGCGACGGAGTGTTCAAAGAAACCAAGGCTTTAGTTAGATTAGATTGGGAGTTGGACGTTGTTTGTCTTTGTCCCCGTGACCTTTTCAGATCTATTGTGAGACTCCGTTTGTTTTAGAGTATGTCTTCTAGCTTGGTCTTTTTTATTAGACTTAGTAGCTTCGACAGTGGCTCCCGTATGTAGTTGCATGCGTTTGGCTTTTCTTCGCCCAATGTTAAGGCGCGTTCTCACGAGTCGATTTTAGTTGACCGATTTTAAATGATCAACAAAAGTTGAATAAAAACTGTTGTGAGAACCTGTCTTTCAATAGAGTTGATCAGTTTTTTAGTTGATCAACAAAAGTCAAACTTTTATCGTTCAAATGATGCGTCATCATGACTTGTTTTTAAGTTAAAGCTTGTCTTGAAACGGGTGAACTAGACAGTCAACTTTTGTCGAATGTGTAATACATAGCTAAATAATGTATAGTACGTTTGCAACTTTAATCTTGCTAAGATTGTTTGATGTATTAGTGTATCTTGTTTTTTTTATGAGATCCTGAACTTTCGAGAGCAATTCCTTGAATTTCTTCTCTTTAAACATTCGCAAATGATTTATATCCTCTAGAGCCAGCTCCCTTAACAAGGTTTCTGATGCTTCCAATCTATTTCTTCTCACAATCCACTGTTTTACCAAAAAACGACGTTTATTACTACTTTTGATCATATCAACAATTTGACAATATGTATACATTCACAGACAACTGCATTCGACGCCATTTTACATTGAAATTGTTAATTTAGTTTATATTGAAATGTGTGAACAGCAATTGATTAAAATTGATCAACTAAACTTGACCCATGAAAACGCGCCTTTATTAGAAACCTCATTCCAGCCAGGCCTTCACATTGGCACAGGACGTGTAATGATGTTTCCTCTTCTTCTTCACATAACCTGCACAAAGTTGCTTCTTCTGCTGGATTGGTGACACTCATGTGCCTTTTGAGGCGACAGTGTCCAGTAAGAAGGCCTACTGTTATCCTAACGATTTGACGCTTTTGATCCAGTATGTCATTTGTGAACTTGGCTGATGGTTCCTTGATGAACTATTTAGCCTGTCTCAGTCTTGGATAGTTGTTCCACCATTCCTGAGACTCTTTTTGCATCCAATGTTTAATGGACCCCTTGCACAATGCCTTAGCAACTTCACAGAAGGTTTCGGGGCCTGTCATGGCCTTATCTGAGCCTTCTCAGGCTAATTCGTCGGCCTTTTCGTTGCCCTGATATCCCTCATGGCCTGACACCCAGGCTAGGGTCACCTTGTTTTGACTACTTAGCTCTGCCAGGTCTTCTAGACAGTCTTGCACCAGTCGTGATTTGATTTCTGGTGAGAGAATTGCCTTTAGAGCTGTTTGGCTATCAGATAATATGGCAATAATTTTGCCTGATACTTGCTGATTTAATATTTCTCTTGCACAGTGTTGTATGGCTATTAGTTCAGCCTGAAACACTGTTGCATATTTTCCAAAACTCAGCGAAATCGTTGTTTTCGACTTGGGTCTACAGATTCCAGCACTGGCTCCTTCCTTGGTTTTTGAACCGTCTGTGTACCAGACGAGTTCAGCCTGTACGTGCTGTTTCCAGGATTCTCAGGCTGGTTTTGAAATTAAAAATTTATTTCAAAATTGTATGTGGTTATGGCTCTATCAGTAGGCATAGCTAGAATATTATCCCTTTTTACTTGCTGATATAGCCTTGTGTGGTCGGCGCTATGTAGCTGACTTATTGGGCTTTGTCCCTGCATTAGCCTGTGAATAGCTGACCTGGTTTCTCCTTGTGCAATGGCGTGAGATTTAATAATACCTCCATTGCTGCAGTCGGCGTAGTGCGCATGGCCCCAGTAGCACTTAGACAGGGAAGCCACTGAATGCCAGTGAGTTGGCCTATTGCACTTGCCTGCGCAGTTTTGGTTACCCACGCCACTGTGCCATAGGTTATCATAGGTCTTATTATCCTTGTGTATAACCATATGATCATTTTGGGGTTTAGACCCCAGTTTTTCCCATATATTCTTCTACAGCTTACGAGAGCTATTGTAGCTTTGTATGTGACTTTTTTCAGATGTTGATTCGACATCAGCTTTTGGTCAAATATGACTCCGAGGTATTTGGCTTCTGTGACGAATGGGATAACTATGTTGTTTAGTACTAGTGGTCTTAGTTCTGTAAGTACCCGTTTTTTGTGAATGGTACCACTGGTTTTAACTTTAAGTTAGAGCCAGGAATAGCTCTAGTACTGCTCGCTAGTAACCCAGATGACATAAAAGAAAGAACTGATTTCTGTTCTAATGCGGAAGCTGGACAGAACAGCGTCAACGCCTGATCCTGGAATTTTGCAGGATTCTGAATGAAAACAACTTGATAGTCATCATGATTAAAACTAAACAAGGGTGGAAGACGATTCACGGTTTTGTCACAGAAATCATGAAGACCAAGAGGCTCATGAAAGGTGAAGTACAGGAATGAAGAGACTGGGACCTGGGACTGTCCAAAACGTTGTACATACAGTAGTTCCTGGGCAGATCCTGATAAGAGGGAGTAAAAGTCTGTCATACTGGAACAACTGGGGACCTACTTTTAAAATATACCCATTTCTCTCAAGATTTTCATAAGAAATGTCATACGTCGAAGTAAAAACGTTGTGAGTCATTGACATGACCTTTTATTTCGAGATAATTCAAATTCGCCATGCATTTTAATTCTCACTGACTATGAAAATACTGTTTCTACGTTGACATATGACACTTTTCATGAACATTTTGAGAGAAATCCTTTCTATTGAGTTTGAAAATAGCCTCCCTTGTACGCTTAAATATCGATATTTTTTTTTATTTCATTTCATGAAAGTCCCAATCTTTGGAAAATATAACTCGTATCACTTATTATACCATTGAAAATATACTAAAACAATTAGAATTAAAAAAGTATTTATAATTGAAAAGAAACAATTAAGCAATCGAACTGTGAAAAGATGTTTTAAATTGGTCCAGTAGATATAGAATACAGAGATTATCTCGAACAAATAAACAAACAAACCAACCAACAAACATTCTTTAATCATAATATTGGTAAAACGTGACCAATGATCACTATTAGTGATAATATTGTTTAGTATTGAATTTTATGTTGTTTAGACATTAAACGGTAGTAGTAGTAGTAGTCGTCTGTTATGATCTACAATCGAGATGATGGATTTATGTTACAAATTGTGAGAAATTATGCATTAAAACTTATTTTGTTGCACCTTTATTCTACAAAACCAATCAATCATTGTATATGTATCATATTATATAGATGATTGATATGAAATAAATGATTGATTGATTTTGTTGAAAAAGGTGTAACAAAATAAGTTTTAATGTAAATTTCTATTCCAGAAAATTCCGCGATTGAAGGTCCTTAATCCCGGGATTTTCGGGATTGATTTATAAATGTATGATACAAACATAAAACGAACTAATATTAAACATTTTCCGGAATTGATGTTCGATTTATTCTTTGAATATATTTGAGTAATGTATTCTAATTACTAATACTAAATTTATTAAAAACTTTAAAATAATAATGATCAATACAATATTTTGGCATAAAAATCATTGATTAGATTTCTGAGTGGTGCGGTAATTTTTCACAGAAACAAATAAGAGTTAGAGTAATTACTTAGATCGTTTTCTACAATTCGTAAATATTTTATAACCATTTACGTTCCTTGCCCTGAATCAATTGATCCTCTCTGCTTATCGTTCAAGAAATCATATAGTGTAAGCTTTAAAGTCATGAAACGGTATATACGAGGATGTGCTGAAAAGTTCCTGGCGCAGTAATATAATCATACGAGCGAGAATTTTAATTTCACTCATGGACAAAGCAGACAAGACGTTATGCTCGTATAACAATGCACCTACCCATACGGCTAATCACACCCTTACGACAATCGACCAAACTGGCTAATCCTAATCCTCAGATCTAGCCCCTTTTGGATTACCACCTCTTCTTCCACAGCTGAAATACGCCAGTGAAATTGATGACCTACATCTATCTATGACAATTATGTCATAGATTCCGCATAATTTTCTTGCTAAACTGCCGATCTAACAGTAGTTGCACATTCTTTCCGAATCTCTACTTGGGAACTCGCGCAGTATCTGAATGTCTACATATAATTATATACTATATTATTATGATGGGTGGGGTTTTCCTCACATGTAAGTCAAATGGCACTATCAATAATCTTTAAGTCGCCCCGGAGCACCACGGCAAATAATAATAATAATAGCCGTTCCTTCTCCGTAAGGGGGTGAATTAGGAAGAATATTATTATTATTAATAATAATCATAGTAATAATAATCACAGAATCACCAATAAAAGCCTTCTGGCACGGCAACAGGCTTCTCGTACACAGTGTGTGATCGAATATATTACAGCTAAGCGGCCTTTTACTGGAAAAAACAGAAAAATAACCAGACAACTTCGTCAAGAACACCACACTCTGAATAAGGCAAGGCTGCTTACAATCAAACAGCGCTGCCTAGATCGTATACGCTCTTTAGGGGTCATAAAGAAGAGCCTACTTAAGAAAGCTAGCAGAATTAAGGATAACACCTTCCACACCAAACCCTTTAGACTACTTGATGATCCACAACCTGTGATTGAAAATCCGCCGTCAGCTACTGAAGTAGAAAATTTCTGGAAGAACATCTACGAAAGCACGACACCCATCAAGAAGACCACATCTCTAATCAGGTTCAGATCCTATTGTACCCGATTTCAACAATACCACCGTGACGATAATCCCCAAGTAACTCAGGAAGAGATTAGGAAGGCTCTTGAAGGTGCTAGAAATTTTTCAGCACCAGGCCTCGATGGCATTAAAAACTTTTGGTGGAAGAAATTTCCAAGTACCCATCCGCATTTCGCCAGACTATTCAACTGTTGGCTCAATGCAAACGAATCAATTCCTGAGTGGTTAGTCGAATGGAGAACAACACTGAAAATAGAAAACCTAGCTGAGCTAAAGAATTACAGGCCGATCACCTGTCTCAATTCCTGTATCCCGTATCTTGTATTATAGGCTCTTGAGCTCAGTAATAATAATAATAATAATAAACGTCTTTATTATACCAGCAAAACAACATTTACAAAGTATAAATGGCGTAGTCTAGCCAAATGGCCATTCAACTTAACCGGTTCTGAATAACGTGGTAGAGCAGCGAGGCGGTAGGAAGGGATCCCAGGGATGTAAAGAGAACTAACTAATAGATAGCTGCATCACACAAGACTCAATCCAGTACAAGCGAAAACATGTCAATGGCTTGGATTGATTACAAAATAGCGTTCGACACAATATCACATGAACTACTATTACATCTGCTACGAATTCTTTCTGTGCCCATGCCTTTGGTAAGATGCATTGAACAACTTATACCGCTCTAGAAATCAAAATTATCATAACAACTGGAAACTGGAAAGTTTTTCAGGTCATCTCACTCAGTCCCCTGCTATTCTATATTTCTCTACTCCCCATTTCGGTAGCTCTTCGGCAAATTCGCGGATATCAATGCGGCCACACCTGGGAATCGCACACACAAGGTAACACATCTGTTTTAGATGGACGACCTTAAGGTCTATGCTATGAGCGACCGAGATTTACAACAATCTCTGAAGGTGGTGCAAGAATATACACGGGATATCGGTATGGAATTTGGATTTGAGACTTCAGAAAGGCTCTTGTATTCATTTGGCGTGCTCAAGTGGAGGCGAGAGGAACTACGAGAACTGGGAACTGGATGTAAGCACACACAAGATGATGCATATGAACAAAAGCATCCACCCATGCTCATCGGTCTCACGCATTTACCTTCCATGTCATCAAGGGGGCAGAGGTCTTCTGAGTCTGGAGAGGTTGCATGATAGATTAACTGTGAGTTTGGCCTGCAAGGTAGCCAATAGTGCGGACCCACTACTGCAGCTGGTTCGAGACCATGAAACAACTAGTATCGGGCTTTTCTTTTTAATGTTGAAGGTAAAGCTGCGGATGAACTAGGTCTCAGATTTGAAATAGATGACAACCAATCTCTTACAAGATTGCAAATCCCAACACGGTGTTTTTTACAGGAACATAGAAGATCTTAATCTATCTCGGGAATTATTGTTAGCTTGCCAGGATGGCGTAATTAATACTCTCGTATACCGCGCTTAATTTACGCATGTGGCGGATGTCAGATGCAGAACATGCCAACAATACCCGGACACATTAATGCATCTTTTGTCCGCTTACCCGGTGCAAGTTGTGTCTGGGTACATCTACAGGCACAACGCCGAATTGCGAGTTCTCTATTATCATCTGAGACATCACTACGGTATAGATGAGACCCCAGTTCTGCCATACGCCCCAGACAAAATTGAAGCGGTAGTGGAAAATAACAGTTGCCGTATTTATTGGAGTTACGCTTTTCCAACAACAACCAGACTCCAAGCTAACAAGCCCGATTTGGTGCTGTTGGACAAGCAGAGTCATTCAATGTTTGTCATTGAGTTTTCTGTACCAGCTGAAACCAACATTATTATTAAGGAGAGGGAAAAGCGTACCAAATACATTCCACTGATTGGCGAGTTGCAAAGAATATATCCAGAATATAATGTACAAATGGTAGTTCTAATTGTGGGTGTTTTAGGGGGAATCAAGGACACTATGCTCACGGAGCTACAAAAAATACCGGCTTGCCGAGACTCATCAAGACAACTAGTGGTGAAGATGCAGAAAGCGGTAGTCCTTGTGTCCCTTCATCTTTTGAAGCAATTAAATTTCGCCGAAAGGATGTAAGGAGTGATCTTCTCAGCGACAAGGCCTTTCGCGTAATGTACTGGGTGTGTCGGAGCCCCAGGAACGTTGCGACGATTTTTTTACACATAATAATAATAATAATAATTACATGGAAAAAATAATTAATGTGAGCGCAGAAATTATAAAATATTTCTCAGAAATTTAGTAACGAATTGGTAACAACGCTTACATATAGAATCTCTCATCTGCTAAAACTCTGTTTAATAATCAAGCGTAGAAAATGGTCGGAAAAAGGGTAAATTGGCCCATTGTCAAATTTTAGAATATAAAACAAAAACTGATAATTCGTTTTTGGACATCATACACTCGACAGTTTTAATATGCATGTGCAATTCAACAACACTCTGTAGATGAAGTTTGTTAACTTTTATTACACCTAAGGAATTCCATTTACGTGGAAGTTAGCCAATTATCATTACACCTGATATTATAGATTTCGATGTATCTCTATTCTCGTATTTTTCAGAATTATTTTTATAACTTTTTTAATGTTTTGCTCCGTTACTACCTAGTGAGCCTCACAGGACGCGGTCATCCTTAATTGGTTCTCTACCTACTCGTAAACACACGACATTTCATTAAAAATGTCTTTAGCCGTTTTGTTCCTTTTTAACAAGGAACTCTACTAGTACGGCACGATGCTCTAATTGAGCAACGGCGATCGTTACACTTTAATCACACTAGAGATATAATATTATTTCAAGGCGCTTCACGGCAATGTACAATAGTCTTCAAAAATATTGTTAGTGTGTATCGCTTAATAAATACGACGAATTTTATGCTTTAAACGTTTTTTCGGAGTCCGGGCGGCTAATGTATCGGCGATTTCCGAAAATGCATCCCGGCGAGGGAAGTAGTGCTCTTATCGTCTAGTGGTACTCGTTGAAGATAAATAGTTTGAAAAGAGAATTATAGAACTGGTAGATATCATTACAATAATAATCTCTTCAAAATTTAGTGGCCAAAGTAAACAGAAAGCATTACATATAATTACTACAACATACTCTCTGTCTGTTTCTTGTGGAATTTTGGTTACTCTTTAATCTCAAAATTAGAATCAAACATTTTTATTTTTAAATCAATGTCTCATTATTTCCCCATTTATTTTATTTTTATTAATACAAGAAATTTCATCGCCTCGCTATTTTTATTTATAAAATACATAGGTGCTGAACTAATAATAATAAAAAAAATATATACAATAAGTATACTGTCTCTTGACTAGGTAGGGACTCTACTAATATTAAAGCTGAACTCTTCTCATAAACTTTATAAATTTCTATAACTATACAAACGGTTTTTTGAGAGACAAGAAGTTGAGGATAACGAGCGATCTAAACGGACACCATTGTCAATAAAATTAGTGAAATCATTCGAAAATACAGACGGTTGAAGCCTTAAAATAATAGCAGAGATACTGAACGTCAACAAAGAAAAATTGCGTGACAATATGATTTAATATTACGTGGGTAAATGTCTTGCTTTACTTTTAAAAGTATTGTATAACTGATACGCTATCGTAAACATTTTTTTATCAAGAGAACATACGCATGATTATTTAATTTCACAATGAAAGTATCTACTTAGCTTTTTCTTATGACGTGGATTTGGCAGTAATTTAGATTGTAAGATAAAATTAAGAGTGGAAAAGCATTTAAAATCTCAGAAAAGTTGATATTTAGGTAAAGTTATCTATTCATTATAATTTCATTTTGTAGAAAGATATCTATATCTACGATAGATGATTAATATATAGCCCATCCCATTACTTTTATATGTAATGTAGTATTTACATGAATAGTCTTAAAAAAATGTGAACACAACCTTATAGATGCAAATAAAAAACTGTATATCCAACACAGAACATTCAAGTAAATACCGCAAGAGGTGAGAATTTTTTGGGAACATTTTGTTTCTTTGGAAATTTGCATAATTTGTAATCGCGTATATGTTTTTTTTAATCTTCAAATTCCCTAGGATATTTCTTTAATTAATACAAGTGGACTTCAATTACCGAACAAGGCCCAGTGTTGACAGTTGCCTGGTATATTTTTCTTTTTATAAAAAAAAACAGTACTTAGTCATTGTCCTGAGCTAAGAATCTAGTAAGTTTTCTGGAAGATTATTTTTTTGTTTTGCCGGAAAAATTATAAGTATTTTAGTAGAGCAACGAAGTGTAGTGAAATTTCAATATGACATTTAGAAAAACCGTGAAACTTATCTTTTATTAAAATAAGTGTATGGCAATATGTTTATCACGTTCGAGGGTTTTTGAGTGGTTTAAGCATTTTCAAGATGACCGAGAAGACATTGAAGATAACGCACGCCTGGGACGCCCTTCTAACGTCAAGAACGGATATAAATTTTGAAAAAGTCGGTAATCTGATCCGATCTGACCGTCGGTGATTGCTGAAACTGTAGGAATTTACAAAGAATGCGTAAGGCAAAATTTACATGACATTTTTAACATGCAAAAGTTTGCGAAAATTATGACAATCGATCAAAGAGAATCTCGTGAAAATATATTACTTTAAGTGCCAGTAAAAAAGAGCCAAACTTCTTGGAAAGAGTGATACCATGTGATGGATATTTATTTTCACTAAGAGTTAATCCATGCTTTGGAAGAGCCCAAGCTAAAAAAATGGAATGAACAAATCGAAATGATAATTTTTTTTCGATATTCATGGGATTGAAAATGGAATAAAAACTTCCAGAATTCCTAAACACAAAACTAAACTTTGAAACAGAGGTACAACACCACTACACCCAAACCAACATGCATACACCCTCGGCAGATCTACTAATTCAGTCCTTCATCTAGTTGCTGGCCGGATAGAAAGATCCCTGGACAATAAGGAGTCCGCCTTGAGTGTTTTCATAGACATAGAAGGTGCTTTTGATAAAACCACCTTCCCAAAGATAATAGACTCACTAACCAACAGGAATGTTCCACAAATGGTTAGTGGGTGGATACATAACATGCTCTCAAAGCGAGCAGTAAACATAACATAAGTAAACATTAAATCTGTAGGCTGGCTCACGAGTTAGGAGGTGCCTATCATCTTAGGAGGATGCACAATGGGCCTAGTGAGGCCCAAGTTCCGTGGGGGCAACCCACTCTCCACACGTTACAGATAAAGATCCATAGGATTCTAATCTTCACTATGTTCCTTAAAATCAAACTGTTTTAATCAGCAGTATTACCTTGAGGACTGTGCTCCGTGAAAAAATCAGGATAAATAGACCCAAATTATGGAAAAAGGCCATAGGGTTGTTCATCAAGACAATGTACCGACTCACAATGTCAAGACATGTTTTTGCCAAGTATGACATCCCAGTGTTTATACCAACCGCTCTAGTCGCCTGACCTGGTACCATGCGACTTTTAACTGTTCATCAAGGTCAAATCTGCATTAAAAGGAACAATATTTCAGACTTTCAGCATTGTTTTGGATAATGGAAAAAACGCATGAAGCGATGTAGATATAATGGAGGAGTGTATAAATTTTAAACAAAAGGTTTTACAGCATCAGTTTCGTTATTTTATAATCACTCCTCGTAACTCCTGTGTTATCACAATGTTGTGCAGAAATTTTCAAAAACATTCAATATCGACCGGAAATCACTATAATTTTATCTGTTACTGGTAAAATTGTCGGTTAAGGTTGCGGAGAAAAGAATGCATAATAAATAATAAACAATCCAGAAAAACGTATGTTTTCTAATGAATCGAAAGCAAAAACCCTCCCAAGGAATGTTCGAAATAAACAACACGTCTTTATACACTCTTTGGGAACTGTTTTTTTATTTATCAATTAGTCACCATTTTTCGTGATATCCAAATGTGTTATGGTGAGCGCTGACCAGTTTGTCTCATTATTTCAATGGACCCTTTCAGATGTGACGCTAACCGTCAGTGCTCTGACTGGTATGCTGGGACATCAGCTCAACCCTCGCGTATGGCTTACCGTTAAAATCAGTAAAAGCTAATGATTGTAATGGAATCAGTGTCAGTGTTACCAGTCTAGTACAATTGTACTAGATCTAGTACATTATTTAAGAATCTGGTACTCTAGTACACTGGAAGAAAAATCTAGTACTTTTTCTTTTTTTAGCCTGTTTCCATTTGGACGGATAATATATTGTTGGGTTCCTTGTTTGTGTTCGATAAAAGCTTTTTTTTTTCTCTTCAATGAACCAAACCATCCCAATTCGAGAAATATGGTACAATTCATAGAATTTTTATGGAACCGGGTACATTTCTCAGACAAATCTGGTACATAACAAAAATATATTCTGGCAACACTGAATGGAGTACTTCACATACATCTTGATGGTCAATTGCGATTTTACAGTGTTGTCAAAAGATATACAACACTTTCTTCTTTCTTCATTCTGATCATCTTTTCACGCACAAAGCTATGCAAATGCATTTTTGCATAGCATAGCATCGAACGCGTGCATGCAAATGCAAGCTAGTTGACTGAAGATCAATTTGTTAACCCGCTGACAGGAATGGTGCTAGCCTTAGGATTTGCCAATATTTCTGGTTGGGGTGCATGGTATTCACCATCATCGGTTCTTAACTCCAAAGTTAGAAATAAACCCACGTCAAATTAAAATAGTAAAAATATTGTTAACAATAATATAAAAGAAGCAATTAAAAAATATTTTGTAAAAATTAACCTTTTCCATAAAATTTATTAGAAGACAACGACTTTAATAACAAATTAGGTAATAATTACTTGTATACTTTTTATAACGATTAAATATGTTATTAATGGTATAAGATAATTGACAAAACGTGTTAGCAACAAATAAATAATTATGTCAACGGATTATTGAGTGTGATGAAACTTACCAATAAACTGATGCTCCATAGAAGTTAGAGATATAGCATTTTAACACTGCAAAAGAAAATAGTATGTTAATTAATTATAAAAGATGAACAGCTGTAAGTGAACTAACCAAATAAAGCTGGTTCAGAAACGCCGATAAACAAAAATTACTGTAACTAGATGAAGCTTTTTTGACACCTCAGGATATTACATATGCGTCAATATAATCGGTGCTACTTTTCTAAAACACAAACATTTGATAAATTATTGGTTGTATTAGGCGGCAAGGAGTAAAATGAATGTTAGGAGAAAACGACTTGCAAGATCAAATAGGGTGTTTTTTAACCCCAAGGATAAAAATAGTCGCAATCAAATATCTCTGTTCCTAGACATAAAAATATATTTATTTTCTAGCATAAGGTATGTAAAAATATCACTTTAATATATGTTAAAGAGAATGACTTGCAAGGTCAAACAGGCTGTTTGTCAACCCCAAAGCGAATTTCTTGTTCCATCTTCTGGTGTAGTTAAAATTTAATAAAACATGGGGTCAATTACAAACACTTTATAATTTTTAAAATAACAGAAACCCCATCTTTCTGTTTCACAGCTTGTGAAGGTGTATTCGAAATAACAATTTGGTTTAACACGATAAAATAGGGAAACAAAGAGATGAATTTTAACAAAGTTAAAAATTACCATTGGCGTTACAATTAAGGATTAAAAAGCTTACAATTACTTAATAATATTAAAATAAATGTTTGACAAATCTTTTATGTCCGTTTTATTATTTACACATTAATGCTTGTGCTTAAATGATAGAAAATAAAAACATGGACCAAGGACATTTTTATTTATATAAAATTCTGCTACGGTCAGGAAATTATCCTTATTCAAAAAATGTTTTGTTCGTATAAAAAGAAAGAGAACATTTTTTTCTTCGTAAGTTTAATTTCGGAAAAATGGCACACGTAAAATATAATAATGAAAAATATGGTGTAAACAATCAATTCGTATTTTTATTAATAGCAATTTTTCGTTATTTTAAATCAAGAAAGTCACTTTTAGGCATGGTAACAAAATAAAAATATTTTGCTTAATAAACATACGTCCGAAAACGCTTCATTTCTGAGATACAGATAGATAAAAATAACGCCCCGTGGATATTTGATATTTTCATAATTTGAATAAAGCAATACAACTGTTTGTCTCGTCGTACCTTGCTTTGTTTTCGAGATAAAATTAAATTACAAAGTTTTACACGTCTCTGAAGCAACTAAATATAAAACTCAATACGAAAAAAATATATCATTTAATGCTATATGTAATTATTTTGTAGTTTCAAATATATCTTTTTGCATTTAATCCCAATTTCAATATTATTAACTTAATAATATAGGTATAAATAGTTTCGATAATAAATGTATTACATTTTGTTCCGTGATACATAAAAATATAAAAATTTTTAAAAAAAAGCAATAATATTTTAAAAAGATTCAATATTATACCCATCAATTGTGATATTTCTTTTAATACGCGACACCTGCACTCACGTTGCTTTCAATTGCCGAAATAGTGAAAAGCGTACGAAGAAAAATATAAACAACAAACTTTTCTATAATAGATATCCTGTATCTCGGAAACAAAGCCTTTTTAGACATATGTTTAGCAAAAAATGTTTATTTTGATGTCCCCTACCACCCCCAAAAATTTCGCGGTATAGTTACGAAACGCCCAGTATTTTTTTACTACAAAAAAACCACTTCGGCAACCTTAAAATTGTACTGGAAATGTGTTATTTTGCGTAAAACCAGGGCACACCAACGTTAATCTAGTCTTTAACTATTAATAACCTATCATTTTTTATATTTCAATTCAGCCTATAATAATCGATTTTATACGACCGGCTCTCATAGCCATATTCACCATTCCTTAGTTTACATTATCAAGTTAATTTGATATGCACCATTCGTAAAAGGCACTTAACAAGCCAAATTCAGCCTGTTTGAAACGTTATCCATCTGTTAATATTAGAAATACGAAGAGAGGTTGTGTGTAATTACTAGTTTTGTTTAAACTGTTTAAAGAAAATGCAGATATTGAATTTATTTCATTAGATGCAAATGGATCGAGGGTCTTTAATTTATTGTAACTTCATCATCGTCAGACGATGAAGATGTAGAAATACCTCGAGTGTGAAGTGAGTACACCAATGAATTAGATGAACAGCGTGTTTAAAATGAGATTTTGTGTGACCAAACGCACAATGCGATTATTAGCATATTATTTGTTAGGTGACATTTAAGAACCAACAACTCAGATAAATCAACCAATTTTAAAAATAAATAATTCAAATAAAGCAATTGGTGATGAAGCAATAATTTTCTTGTTTGTAAAGAACAAGAGGATCGTTAAAAATTGAAGAAAATACTATAAACACAGGCTAAATGCACATTCAAAGCTCAGTCAAGTTAGCCAGATAAATATTTCTAGTAACTTTTGATAACCAACCGTTTCCTAACTGGAAGTGTCAAATGCATGGTGCTATCAATTATTCCTAGCCGACTGATAAATATTAATCATTTGATAGTTAATCCGAGGAATATTACATATTGCTGACAGTCTAATGTCTTGCCTTGGACCAAGAGCCATCATACAATCAAATATTTTCTCCGCATCTATTATGAACTGCGAATTGCATTTTCATTTAATTAATTAATCTGCCTGAATAGCACTCGAACATTGATAAGCCTCTGACACAATATTTTCAAGCACGTCTCATGTATTATCAATATCCTCGTCCTATTTATTATAACTGATTAGAATTTTTAAAAAATATTTTAATAACTACACTCTATATAAAACTAATCTTTTAGGTAAAATAACACATAAATGCGTATAAATAAATTATAATACGTGATACATTAGAGTTAAATATATCCATCTGGCCCACCTAAATCGTTGTAGATTTTGGTTATACTGTATGCTGGTTGATAATATGGAAAATGTGTACGCGATAATAATCTAAGGAGTGCTTAAGCTTTTTATTGCATGCCTCTGAAGTATATACCCGGTAGTGTTCATGGACAAAATTTTAAAAAAATTCTGCAACGACTAAAGGAAGTTTTCACCTGGCGATTATTTATTAATTTTCTAAAGATTGAGTAAAAATTGCTGGGCAACTTAGTTTTCAAATAATTAAAAAGTAATCTAGTAGTAATTTAGGAATCAGTAGTAGTAATTTAGAAATTAATATAGAAACGGAACGTTCAAAAATAATAAATTATAATAAATAACCTTCCTGACTAGACCCATTGTGCATCCTCCTGAATTAATAAGCCTACTAATTTAATGGGCTGGGATCTACCATGTGAACTCAGGGAGGACAATTAGGCCGAACCTGGGGTCACTGACAACAGTCTTCCAGGCTGAAGTAACAGCAATAAATGCCTGCGCCAAAGTCATGCTAAATGACTCTCTTAGAATATCTCTCTTTATCATGACAGTCAGGCAGCCCTTAAAGCACTGAATATTTGATTGCCAACAGTCCCTTCAGGCCCTGGCAGAACATAACAAGGTCACCCTTGAATGGGTGCCAGGACATGAGGGAGTGTTTTGAAACGAGAAAGTAGACCTCCTAGCAAGGAAGGGAGCGGAAAAACTCTTATTGGACCAGAACCCACATGTGGTATCTCATACCAACATGTTAAATGGGTGTTAAAGGAACAACAGGCTCTGTCATAGAGGGGCCATCCACGAGCAGACAAAATCAACTGCTAAACCTTATCAGAAGCGAACTCAATGCCGTAATAGGACTCCTTACGGGACACTGCGACCTTAGAAGACACCTAAATCTCTTAGGGATATCTGATGACTCCCTATGTATAATATGTGAAGAGGAGGACGAAACTCCTATTCACATACTATGCACTTTCGGAACCTTAAATGGGAACGGGAATGGTACTTCTGGGTACAATATCCGAAACTTGAAGAAATCGCGAAAGCGCCCATCAGACATATTCTTAAATTCATCAAGAAAGTCAATCTGATGGGATAGAAACTGTGAGGGGTACAATAAGCCTAGAGCTTCAGTACAAGTGGGATTTGAACCACGCCCTAATTCAGATAGATAGATAGATAGATAGATAGATAGATAGACAGATAGATAGATAGATAGATAGATAGATAGATAGATAGATAGATAGATAGATAGATAGATAGATAGATAGATAGATAAGATAGATAGATAAGATAGATAGATAAGATAGATAGATAAGATAGATAGATAGATAGATAGATAGATAGATAGATAGATAGATAGATAGATAGATAGATAGATAGATAGATAGATAGATAGATAGATAGATAGATAGATAGATAGATAGATATCTTGCACTATTCCACTATTCTCCGCCATTCTTTTGTTTTCTGTTTTAACTTTCCAGTTATTGTCTTTGTATCTTCTACTGTATTATTGATTCACCTCTTTCTTGGTCTAACCTTTCTTTTTTGCCTATTGGTCTCAGGACTAATTTTGGTATTTGTGTCATGTTAGCTCCTAGCCAGCCAGCTCCAAAACGAGCCGGAGCTCAATGCGCCAGCTGTCGAAAAATAATATTTTCAAGTTATTCATTTAAAATTTCAACACCTTCATTATTATCTTCATTACCCTTTACAGAATTATATTAAGGAATTTAAAGAGGATTGAGTCACATAATAATATAAAAATGTTCAGTGTTTTATAGCATTTTATAGCCATTCGAATGATATTATATAGTATATAGAAAATTTTATATGTGAAATAAGGATTTTATAGGGTTGAAATTTCAATATTTTTGGAGCTAGAACAAGATTTAGTTTTTTTTTTTTTTTAATTTTATCACGCCCCTTGATAAATAATATAAATACTAGCAATTTTTTTTTAAATACCATTTTGAATGCTATACATGAAATAAGGATTTTAGAGGGTTGAAATTTCTATATAAGATCACACTGTTACGAAATGTCCTATAAACATTTCACTTTATGTTACAGAAGACGAGAAAAGGAAAAGTTGCCGATTCATTTCAAAATAAACCCTGAACTATCGATTTCAAATCGTATCTCTGTTGACGCTAAAAATAATAAAAGCATTTTCATGAAAAATTATGATTTTGGCCTGACTTACTGCAGTGCAATTAAATTACGTAACGTAACAATAATATTGTCAGAGTAATATTAATTCTACCAAAGCCAAATAATCTGTCATGAATATATCTTTAGACGAAGAAAAAGTATATTTCGATTATTATTGTTGTGAATAATTGTTTTTCTAAATAATTAATGATGTAAGTAGATGAACGGATTATAGTTCTTGAATAATTAACGATTTAATTATGAGTTAAAATTCGGTTTTATGAGTTTGTAAGAGTCCAATAATTTCACTTAATTCCTTCATTAACAAGAAAATAGGAATGTTTTTTTATATAACCCATTCATCCACTTGCCCATTCAATTACACCTTATCGTAATGCCACTATCTTGGTTTTTATTTACGTCCTATTCAATTAGTTGGAAATATGATTTGAGAAGACCATAAAAACCCAAAATACGATTATGTAAGTTATTTAATGGAAGGGGAGCAGTATCTCATAGGTACTGGAGGTCTGTTGGTAGTGGGAGATCTTGAGATTCTTGTAGGAGTCTAATTTTTTTATATTTCACATCTATAGTTCGGGACACACAGAAAATGCAGTGTGGTCAGGCATACTCAGTGTATTTCTAATGGCAGACCAGCTGACTGTGTTGCCATCTACTATTAGAACCTGACCTGATTGTGGGCGATCTCAACATAGGGACAGCTGGCAACATTGCGTTTCCATAAGACTTCACACTGCATTTTCAGTGTGTCCTGCATTATAGCTGTTTTATTTTCTTCTTAATGTGCTTTTTCTACCTAAAATTTACATCTACAGGGTATCCCACGTGATCTGGTAACATCACAGATATATGTCACTGGTGTTCATTTACGAGTATAATATATTTGTTTGCATATTATAAACAAACTTTTATTAAATGTTTCATTCAATATTAATAAACCAATCAATTATATTTAGAGATTATTGGTGCCTTAATTATTTTCTATTAGCAAGTACAAGTTTATTTACTTTAACTCATAATAGTTAGGTATTCAGGTAAAGATGTTTACATACGAACAAAATTATTTTGTTTTAATGGAAGTGAAACTCAAAATGCAGATAGAACCTGGTTATATTTAATTTTTAGCCATACCATTTTTAGCATATTTAAAAAACAAAAGGCTAGTGGATTGTAAGAATTTTAATCTCGGAGGGGCCCTAGAGCCTCCCCTGATTCTTAGTTTTATTCGACAATTTGCGGTTAATTTAATGGCAATGACAAAACCAACAGGTCAGATTGTGGAACTCAAATATCAGCTGGCCAGAAACTTGGGGACACCTTGTATTACCATTACTATTTTACGTAAGTATAAAACGTAAAAATCATGAATAACGCAAGCTTAATATACCAGAATTAACGTACTCACGAAGGATGTCACGTCATATAATTATTGAGAATATCCGGATTACATAATATTAAAAAGTTATTAGTCATTTCTATGGAAATAACACAATGAAAATATTAATGTTTAAACACAAAATATATGTATTTTGTATGTGTTAAAAAAATTCTCATTGATAATAACACCGTTTAAATTCAATCAAACAAACAAAATACAGGGAACCGGATGTAGGGATTGTTACAAAAGCGGGTGAGATAAAAATATCTGTTAACGACAACAAAATTTTGAATTTACACAACGGTCATCACTCATAAGACTACTGCTATGTAATTATGTCATAACATGGACTATAACATTTTGGAAAGGATTGTAATATTGTAAACCAGTATTTATTCTAATTTTAGAACAGGAAAACGGTAACACCAAATTTACGGTTTTTGAGAAAAAGACACCATTAAGCCTGTTTTTTTTATACTTGGTAAAACTCACACTTGACCGGTTTTTTTTATTAAAATAAGTATTTATTAAATTTACCTACATAAAGAAAAAACAATTGAAAAGATTTTAAATAATTATCGTTGTTTAAAAAAATAAGACGACTTATCAAGTGTCTTTGTAAGTCATTAATGGAAAGTACGTCAGTACAAAGTAAACAATCAAGAAGACCTTCGAGATTTTTTTTATTAATATCAATTAGTGATTAGCCTTAAAAGGTAAGTATACTTAACTAGTGGGACTATTAGCAAGGCATTGTTAGGCTTTTTTATACAGGGTGGGTATCTCCCCGCGGAGTGTAGGATCGAAACTAATTGAGATATTGAAATGCAACAAAACCGTTTTATTTGTTTCGAATATCCCAAAAATTAAAAAAAATAGTTTCATATGTGAGAGTGCGCCACGTTCAAGTCACAAAAAAGTTGGTGACATTTTTAATTGAAACATTTGTAAATCAGATGCTGCGTTGCCAAGATATTCAAATTTATGAGTTAATTTTCTGAACAAAAATTCAAGATCATTTATTTTATGAACTTGAAAAAGAAACGAAGTTAGTTGATATATATTATTTCACAAGTTTTGTATGGCTACAACCTATAAGTTATAGTTTTAAATTAAACCGTTTCAAAGTCCATTTAGCGAGAACAAAAAAATGTGCTTATTTTTAAACTGATAATATATTGTCAATATTTTTTTAATGTTTTATCAAAAAAAAAATAAGTTCAAAGTATAAACAAATGGTATATTATCAAATTGTTCCAGTTCTGATATTTTATTCGTCAAGTTACATTTGGAAATAAATGCTCAACTAATTGGTTGTCCAGTGTAATAGCCAGGTCAGAACCCCGCCATCCCTTATGGGGCGCGTTATTGGTCTTAGATATTTAGTAGTACAAAAGCTCTTGGCTTTTTTTGTGGACTAATTCGATTTCAAATGAACATAAATTAAATCTATATTAAAATATGATCTCTTTTTCACTGGATTTTTAGTTTGTTTACTACTGATGGTATGAACAAAACATATGGGTGAGTGAGAATCACAACTGCGAGTTGATGATGCGAGTCGATGACACAATTTTCTGAATTTTCTTGTAGAAAGAGATTCGCTGCTCCAAGGACGTAGATAAATGGGGGGGGGGGATTGGGGGGTAATTACCTCCCTCAAGCCATAGTTAACATCATTATTTTTTTAAACGTTATATTAAACAAAAATAGATAAAATAAATACAATAAAACAGAGTTATTTAAAATTAAAATATAATATACAGGGTTCCATTAGTGCGTAATAGTTCAATATTTTAATTTGTGTTATAGACACGCAAAAAAGTTTTAAATAAAAGTTATATTGATTTGAAAAATACATATTTTAAAAATATTTTTGGATATACAGGGTGTTGTGTTTGCGCCTGGCAAAAAAATGTATGTTTTTTAAATTAAACTCCCTGTTTTATTTTATTTTTAGAATGGTTTGGTAATATTGTATTTGGGTGCTGTTTTATTATTAGAAATACTAAGACATTTTTAATATAAAAGTTATATTACCATAATTAACAAATATTCTTAAATATACAGGGTGGTCCATAAAAGAGGTGTTGACCAAATCCATACTTTTTTTAAAGCAAAACACCCTGCATGTAAATACACTTATTAGATTGTTTTTACATTGTCAAAAAATTTTAATTGACTTCATTTATTTGCTATGTTGTATACAGGGTGTACCAATAAAAACTCCCAGGCCGGATATTTTGGTAAGTAATAGAGATATTTTAATTCTGCAAAAGCCAGTTCACAGGGCACTAAGAGGGCTTTAGTTTTAGATGTAAATTAATTTTAAATAGGTCAATATATAGATGGCGCTGCGCTCAATATTTGTTTTCGATGGGAGAATCTTTCTTATGTAGCGCATCTTGTAAAAAATGCATTTTTAAGCAGATTTTGTTCCATGAACTAATTCGATAAATCTAGCCATTTTTGATATACAAAGTGGGTTACTCAAAACAGTTTCATCCTGTTTTTAACCATTAATCATTGGATTTAAAAAAAATGCTAAAACAGGTCGATTTTTATTCCAAATTAAAAACATTTTTACAATACAGACATCTGTCATGTGTCACCCCCTCCCTTGCACTTCACCAACACCTTAATTTTAAATAGGTAATGTACCATGTATGGCACATCATTGAAAAGGTAATTTAATGGGGAATTCAGAAATATTTCTGTACACTGCGTTACTTTAATTTTATCGCCCTCTAGCGGAAAAAAACTATTACGTATTATAGAGTGTGATACTACAATATGTAGTACATCATTAAAAGTAAATTTATTTTATAAATATGATTGTTCATTGCAATACTTTTAATTGTACCGCCCTCTACATGGGATAAAAAAAACTACGTATTATAAAGTCTGACACCTTATTTGAAAGCAAATTTAATTACTAATTTAATGCATACATAACATTAAATATCCTCCATATTGCACTTGCAATGTTATCTGTTATCTGAATGGCATTTTATTAATTATTTTACATTCCATCACAGCTATGCTATACCATGTTATGGATGTAGTATGTGCATAATGTAAAATACACTCGTAAAACAACAATCGCCAAAGGCTGCTAGAAAACTTCTTGGGGAATCAGGAATATTCGGTTATTGAGACGGTATTACTTTGGACATTTTTTCATGCTCAACACAATATTAATATTGGAAGAACAATTAGATATTTCCAGGACTACCGTATGGCGTATTATTAAGAAAAATTTATATTCAGCAACACCACCATGAATTATGAACTCACGATTTCGCACGAAGAATGGCACATTGTAGATGGTAATCAATAAAATAAATACAGAACGTAATTTTCTCTAACGAAGCTACGTTTCACAAATATTGTTCTGTAAATAAACACAATCTTGATTATTACTCCCGACACTAACAATCATCTTTTTAGAAAAACGTCTCAGTTCCGGTGGTCACTGAATATTTGGGTGGGCGGGCGTAATGGCTATATAATGGGTCCCTATTTTTTTTAATGGTACTGTAAATGGCGCAAGATTTTCGAGGTCTTTTACACTGTATACTCTTCTTATGAGGTTATACAGGATGTACCGTAAATTTAACCACATTTTCTGGGGTCGAAAATAAGTCGATTCAAACTAACTTGCTTATATGAAAAATGGATAGTAAAAAAGTTACAGGGTGTTGAAATTTTAGAAGTGATTTTGTGCTCGTCATCTAAAACGGCTTAACATATTTTTATGTACAAAATTTCAAAACAAATGTTTCATTTCAGTAACGTCCTCCTTTTAAGTAAATAGCAGTCTAAAAAAGGAAGGGATCAAAAAGGTGCGGAACCCTTCTAAAAATATGTATAATTAAAACAATTTTAAACGCTACTAACTTCATTTTATGGGGTACTGTATACTAACATTATATGTACTGTAATGATATTCAATCACTACTTCACTTTTTATAATGACATAAACACTTTTATTATGTTATTTACTTTACTTACCAGCTTTTCTCTTTTCCCAGGGGCGGTTCCTTATAAACACAAACACAATAATATTAAGACACCTTAATCTTGTTTTATAAGCTAAATAAAATATTTATTTTATTTATTATTTATTTATTATTTATTTATTATTTATTTATTATTTATTTATTATTTATTTATTATTTATTTATTATTTATTTATTATTTATTTATTATTTATTTATTATTTATTTATTATTTATTTATTATTTATTTATTATTTATTTATTATTTATTTATTATTTATTTATTATTTATTTATTATTTATTTATTATTTATTTATTATTTATTTATTATTTATTTATTATTTATTTATTATTTATTTATTATTTATTTATTATTTATTTATTATTTATTTATTATTTATTTATTATTTATTTATTATTTATTTATTATTTATTTATTATTTATTTATTATTTATTTATTATTTATTTATTATTTATTTATTATTTATTTATTATTTATTTATTATTTATTTATTATTTATTTATTATTTATTTATTATTTATTTATTATTTATTTATTATTTATTTATTATTTATTTATTATTTATTTATTATTTATTTATTATTTATTTATTATTTATTTATTATTTATTTATTATTTATTTATTATTTATTTATTATTTATTTATTATTTATTTATTATTTATTTATTATTTAGTTATTATTTATTTATTATTTATTTATTATTTATTTATTATTTATTTATTATTTATTTATTATTTATTTATTATTTATTTATTATTTATTTATTATTTATTTATTATTTATTTATTATTTATTTATTATTTATTTATTATTTATTTATTATTTATTATTTATTATTTATTTATTATTTATTTATTATTTATTTATTATTTATTTATTATTTATTTATTATTTATTTATTATTTATTTATTATTTATTTATTATTTATTTATTATTTATTTATTATTTATTTATTATTTATTTATTATTTATTTATTATTTATTTATTATTTATTTATTATTTATTTAAAATTAAATTCTGCCAATACTCTAATCTACTCCTCCAAAAAAATAGAAATTTTTATATCCACCCTGTATATTTAAATAAACAAATTTTCATAGCAGAAAACATTAATTAAATGTATTTAATAAACAAATATATCAAAGACATACAACATTTAATATTTCTAAAAAAATTCCTATTTACTAATTAAACCTATAACTTTTTAATATTTTACATTCATCCTTCACATTCACACATAAATGTTCTTAATTGAAAAATAGAAAAGTATGTACCTCAATTTTCTAACTATCTATGTCTACCTCTAGTTATTGGATTATTTTTCTCATCCCGTACAATTTATTATGACATGTCACAGATGACAATCATGTTCTAGAAAATTGAAATTCCTATTTACTATCTATTAATTTTTAAGATTAACGCATTTATTGTATCTCTAATACACAATTTATGCAGTTTGTTAATGTTATACCCTCATATCGCACTTCAAATAAGTTTATCATAAACAATTTGTTTTTACTCACAGTTATTATATAACTTCCACTTTTCTGACCAATATGCTCACTGTGTTTGTTCAGGATGTTGAAGATTCATGTTTTTGTACTACAAAAACCTCCAGATAATGATTAATGTCTTTCTCCTACGGCTCTGCAAACTTGTACCGACGGACCTGTCAAACTTGGACAGCGCTCCTCTTTTAAATTGCTTACATACAATGTCGTTAATAAATTTGCTTATTTAAACTTTAACTACAATGCTTGGACCTCGATTTTGGGTTGGATTTTTCCTTTTATACTATTATTTTAAATTTTTTATATCAAATTGACAACTCCAAAAACTGCCAACATTTCTGTCTAACAAAAACTGTCTTTTTTTTTTTACCAAGGAGAAGCTTCATAATGACAATGAGAAACCAATTAAAACCCTTAATGGTTATGGAGTTAGTGTTTTGGTATATTGATCTCGATATTAGCAGAATTTAACTAATTGAAAGATTATTCACAATTTTATTACAAAATCTAAGTTTTTGACTCTGGACATGTATTTTTCAGTGTTTATCGTACCTTCCATTTAAATTAACCTTACCAAACAACCTTCAACTTTGGCATTTTATTTGATCCGATATTTTTAATATACTGGGTGTTATTTTGTTAGTTATTATTTAATATAAGTTAGTATATAAAATTCCCATAATAATAATGTTATTCTACGTTGGGATATACCAATTTCGTTACAATTTCCCAAATTTATATTTGAAATTTTTCTAAAACTTTTTAGTAAAATTTTAAATATCAATTTCAATTCAATTATTTACAATACTTGTGATTAATATAATATTCTACTCCCAAAATCTATATAATTGGTTAATATGAAAGATTCCTCGAATCTTTATGTAAAGGAATTAGCCAAAAACTATGCTTCAAATCTAATTTTGAAAAAAAATTTTTTACTAGTGATTCTTCCTAAAATTGCCTCTATCGACATAGGAGCTTCATATTGTGGTATGGTGATATTATTTATTGTTCTGGCGTCCAAACAGAGTCTTATCTCATTGTTTTTCTTTTTAACAATAACTATTGGGTTTATGTATTGAGTGTTACTATATTCTATAATGCCATCATTTATCAGTTTCTCCATTTCAGTTCTTACTTGATCTTTATATTTATACGGAATTGGGTGTCTTAACTTTAAAATTATTATTACTTATAACTTCTATTCTATGAACATATTCACTTGCTACTCTAGATTCTTTTGAAAATAATCTATAATATCTCTCTACTATTTCCTTTACTTTACCTAAATATTTTTCTTCGCAATCCATAATAATATTTTCAATTAATTCATCATCATTAATATTTAATTTATTTATATTATTATTTTCACCTTCTTCACAATAAACATTCATATTCCTTATAATTTTATTACTATCAAAACCTTCTTGAATATCTATGTTCACTTTTACCCAATTCTCCTCAATTTTTAATAATTTATTTTCATAATCAATGAATCACTACCCAAGACAATGTCTGTTTCCATACCAGGAACAATAATTAATTCTAAACAAACATTTTTATTATTTATAATAATATTTAAATTAATCATTTTGTTTACCTCGCACAATTTCTTTCTATTCGCTCCTATTAATGTTAATTTAGTAATTCTCACCACCTCCTTTTGTAATTCGGGCAAGCTATTTATTAAATTTTGGTTTATTAACGAAATTTCCGAACCTATATCAATTAGTATTTTAATTTTTGAATTATGAATTTTAGCCTGAAAAGTTACTAACCCTACATTTTGATCATTATTAAATGATTCATTTACATTTATAAATTCTCTTTATTTTGTCGACTTTGCGATATT
The DNA here is from genome assembly GCA_927349885.1 of Psylliodes chrysocephalus. NCBI lineage: Eukaryota > Metazoa > Arthropoda > Insecta > Coleoptera > Chrysomelidae > Psylliodes > Psylliodes chrysocephalus. The sequence goes on along the minus strand of OV651826.1, from coordinate 23,214,976 downwards.
CTGTCAGAATTGTAGTTGTAATTGCTTTGTGTCGTCCTGTTTGTATTATATGTACTTTGTTTTGAGAGTTCTATTCTTTTTAAATAGTTTCCTAGATGTTCCATATTTTTAATATTTTGAATGGCTATAGTTTCAGAAATTTCAGCCTTAAAATGTCTGGATATGAACATTACTATTTCCTCATCTCTCATTCGTGGTTCCAAGTACTTGGCTGTGGTGTATAATTGTAAAGCATAATTACTCAGACTATTGCTTCTCTTTTCATCAAATTTCCCAAAGTATAATTTCTCTCGAGCTATAGTCTGTGCAGTGTCACCCCAGAAATATCTCATGAATAACCTCTCAAAATCTTCAAAGTCATTAATCTCTTCTTCAATACTGTCATACCAAATTAATGCTTGATTGTCCAAATTTTCCCTTATCATTTCTTTGAGGTCTTCAGTACTTCTAATATTTTTGGTTTTATTTCTCAGACTTTTAATAAAAACTTTGGGATGGATCCTTTTAATATTTCCTTCAAATTTATGCTCTCCTTTTGCTACCATGTATGTATTAATTATTCTTGTCTCGTTTATTGGATCTCTTGTTGATATATCTTTCTTTCCTTTTTCGTATTCTTCTTGTAGATTTTTAATTCTTCTCTCCATTTGTTTCAACTTTTTATTCATTTCTTCCCTCATATTTATCTGATTACCTTGTTGTTTCATCTGAAATATTTTCCCATTTATAGACTCTATTTCTTTTTTTATTTTGTCAATTTTTTTATCAATTTTTTGTTCTCCTATCTGTTGTTTTTCAATGATTCGCTCTTCTGAAACTTTTATATTTTGTTTTATCCCATCATCTATTCCCGTTATTGTATCCATCCATTTATTTTCCAAAGTGGTTATTCTTTCTACGGTATCTTGTTCCTTTACTTTTATATCTTTTAAGTCATCTTCAACTATTTCTATTTTCTTTTCCATAAGTTCTTCTACTTCCAATATCCTTCCCACCATTTCCTCTCTAATTTCCTTCTTTGTTTCTAGAATTGTATTTTTCATGTGTTCTTTCGATTCTTCTATTCGTCTTTGAAACTTCTCTAATTTTTCTTCTATTTCCTTACTATTTTCTTTTATCCGCTTAATCATGTTTTCTTCCATTTCATCCATTTTATTTTCTAGTTTTGTATTATTTTCCTCCATTTTCTTACTTATCATATTCATATTTTCATTCATCATTTTACTTATGTTTCCCATCATCTCACCTAACATTTCAAATTTATCGTTATTTATCCCCTCATGTTGTAATTGTGTTGCATTTCCTTGTCTGTCTCCTTTATTTGTTTGTTCATCTTTCTCTTCTTCCTTATTCTCGCCATTCTTCCCTTCTTTGCTTCCATCGCTTTTGTTTGCAAGCGTTATTTCTAGCACCTTCTGTTTTTCTATTTGGGAAATGTCTCCTTGTCCTATATCCTCTCCAACCTCTTCTTCTGTCTGCCCAACCTTCTTTCCTCCTCTCAAATCCATTTTATTTTCTATGATAATAAATTTTATTTTAGTCAAACTAATATTGTCACACTTTCACTTTAACTATGTCACTTATGACAGTTTTACAGCATAACAAATAACACTTTTACTGTCAATTGTTTTTATCGCCCCACGTTGGGCGCCATTTGTAATGATATTCAATCACTACTTCACTTTTTATAATGACATAAACACTTTTATTATGTTATTTACTTTACTTACCAGCTTTTCTCTTTTCCCAGGGGCGGTTCCTTATAAACACAAACACAATAATATTAAGACACCTTAATCTTGTTTTATAAGCTAAATAAAATATTTATTTTATTTATTATTTATTATTTATTTATTATTTATTTATTATTTATTTATTATTTATTTATTATTTATTTATTATTTATTTATTATTTATTTATTATTTATTTATTATTTATTTATTATTTATTTATTATTTATTTATTATTTATTTATTATTTATTTATTATTTATTTATTATTTATTTATTATTTATTTATTATTTATTTATTATTTATTTATTATTTATTTATTATTTATTTATTATTTATTTATTATTTATTTATTATTTATTTATTATTTATTTATTATTTATTTATTATTTATTTATTATTTATTTATTATTTATTTATTATTTATTTATTATTTATTTATTATTTATTTATTATTTATTTATTATTTATTTATTATTTATTTATTATTTATTTATTATTTATTTATTATTTATTTATTATTTATTTATTATTTATTTATTATTTATTTATTATTTATTTATTATTTATTTATTATTTATTTATTATTTATTTATTATTTATTTATTATTTATTTATTATTTATTTATTATTTATTTATTATTTATTTATTATTTATTTATTATTTATTTATTATTTATTTATTATTTATTTATTATTTATTTATTATTTATTTATTATTTATTTATTATTTATTTATTATTTATTTATTATTTATTTATTATTTATTTATTATTTATTTATTATTTATTTATTATTTATTTATTATTTATTTATTATTTATTTATTATTTATTTATTATTTATTTATTATTTATTTATTATTTATTTATTATTTATTTATTATTTATTTATTATTTATTTATTTATTTATTTATTATTTATTTATTATTTATTTATTATTTATTTATTATTTATTTATTATTTATTTATTATTTATTTATTATTTATTTATTATTTATTTATTATTTATTTATTATTTATTTATTATTTATTTATTATTTATTTATTATTTATTTATTATTTATTTATTATTTATTTATTATTTATTTATTATTTATTTATTATTTATTTATTATTTATTTATTATTTATTTATTATTTATTTATTATTTATTTATTATTTATTTATTATTTATTTATTATTTATTTATTATTTATTTATTATTTATTTATTATTTATTTATTATTTATTTATTATTTATTTATTATTTATTTATTATTTATTTATTATTTAGTTATTATTTATTTATTATTTATTTATTATTTATTTATTATTTATTTATTATTTATTTATTATTTATTATTTATTTATTATTTATTTATTATTTATTTAAAATTAAATTCTGCCAATACTCTAATCTACTCCTCCAAAAAAATAGAAATTTTTATATCCACCCTGTATATTTAAATAAACAAATTTTCATAGCAGAAAACATTAATTAAATGTATTTAATAAACAAATATATCAAAGACATACAACATTTAATATTTCTAAAAAAATTCCTATTTACTAATTAAACCTATAACTTTTTAATATTTTACATTCATCCTTCACATTCACACATAAATGTTCTTAATTGAAAAATAGAAAAGTATGTACCTCAATTTTCTAACTATCTATGTCTACCTCTAGTTATTGGATTATTTTTCTCATCCCGTACAATTTATTATGACATGTCACAGATGACAATCATGTTCTAGAAAATTGAAATTCCTATTTACTATCTATTAATTTTTAAGATTAACGCATTTATTGTATCTCTAATACACAATTTATGCAGTTTGTTAATGTTATACCCTCATATCGCACTTCAAATAAGTTTATCATAAACAATTTGTTTTTACTCACAGTTATTATATAACTTCCACTTTTCTGACCAATATGCTCACTGTGTTTGTTCAGGATGTTGAAGATTCATGTTTTTGTACTACAAAAACCTCCAGATAATGATTAATGTCTTTCTCCTACGGCTCTGCAAACTTGTACCGACGGACCTGTCAAACTTGGACAGCGCTCCTCTTTTAAATTGCTTACATACAATGTCGTTAATAAATTTGCTTATTTAAACTTTAACTACAATGCTTGGACCTCGATTTTGGGTTGGATTTTTCCTTTTATACTATTATTTTAAATTTTTTATATCAAATTGACAACTCCAAAAACTGCCAACATTTCTGTCTAACAAAAACTGTCTTTTTTTTTTTACCAAGGAGAAGCTTCATAATGACAATGAGAAACCAATTAAAACCCTTAATGGTTATGGAGTTAGTGTTTTGGTATATTGATCTCGATATTAGCAGAATTTAACTAATTGAAAGATTATTCACAATTTTATTACAAAATCTAAGTTTTTGACTCTGGACATGTATTTTTCAGTGTTTATCGTACCTTCCATTTAAATTAACCTTACCAAACAACCTTCGACTTTGGCATTTTATTTGATCCGATATTTTTAATATACTGGGTGTTATTTTGTTAGTTATTATTTAATATAAGTTAGTATATAAAATTCCCATAATAATAATGTTATTCTACGTTGGGATATACCAATTTCGTTACAGTACATTTTCATAAAAATATGTTAAGTCATTTTGGATTACGAGAACAAAATCACTTTTAAAATTTCAACTTTAACACCCTGTAAATTTTTACTATCCGTTTTTTATATAAGCAAGTTAGCTTAAATCGATCTATTTTTCACCCTAGAAACTATGGTTAAATTTACTGTATTAAAGATAAGGTGTACAGTATACTGTTAACCACAAAATAAAATATGAAAAAGCGCATTCAAGTGTCCTTTATAATTAATAGTCATTCCTACAACGCTTTGAAACGTCCGCAATTCGTTAAAAGAAAACTAAGAAAATGCATTAACAAAATGGACATTTTAAGTATTTAAGGGACTTTTTTTGTTAAATTGGTAAATTAGTTTTTTGGTCTCTCTAAATGGACTTTTCGTTTAATTTTATGTTGTAACTATGAAAATATTGTAGCAATTGAAAAAGCAATCCAAAAATACGGGGTAAATATTTCAATTAAAAAAGCCACCAACATATTTGCCACTTGAACGTAGAGCAATCGGTTAAGATGGCACTATTTTCTAATTATAGAGATTTTTGAACCAAATATTTCGATATATCAATAAGTTTCGACGTTACACTCCCGTGGAAGCTAATTGGCTCTTCCTGTATATTGACATCCGCGTAGCCAACACTGATAAATATTGTTTAACGTATTACCAATGACTATCTGCCCAGCAACAACTTCCACGCAAAAGCAGCTGCACACCTAGGCGATCTACTTTGTAGAAAATAAGTTGCCTCGCTCCAACTCACAGATCTTTCTTACTCACACCCGCATAAGCCCGTTTAAAATAACTTGCTAATTAACTGCAATTGCTCGCTCAACAATTTGTAACACATCACTATCTCTTTTCACAGCGGACTAGGTATAAAACAGGTTATTTCTTTAAACCAATCCCAAACAATGTCAAAAAACAGACTTTTAGACTCGACACGAAAAGACATTTTTCTAGTGAAGAACCATTTGAACCTCCAAGCTATAAAGAACAAAATCAACCTCAACGCGAAGCAGTCGCAAATTTAACATTGAAACAAATGATATATCCGTAAAAGATTTTTTAAACCGGCATGTTTTATGTTCAGTTTCTTATAAAAAATAGTTTTACAAGCTATTTGTTATGTGGTTGTTAAATGGAGTTCAAAGTTTAAGAAAATTAAATACAAAACTGATTATATCCTGCAAAATACCCTGTATAAACCAATAATAATTTATATTTTTATAATGGGAAAAGAGAGGGCAATTCAAATATAAAATAAAATACAGGGTGGTCCATTAAAAAGAACATAAGTTGGTTCCAGAGAGAAGTTATTAAACACCCTGTATATTTAAAAATAATTTTAAAATATGTAGTTTAACGCTGTCTACCGTTCAGTGAAAATATTTTTTTTATATCTCTAATAATGGCGGAGATATTGGACTTTTTCACACTAATGGATCACCCTGTATATTAGATGCAGTGTCAGATAAATTTTCTTGTTAAATAGTGATTGATGAAGATCTCCTATCGGATCAGGAATAGATGTTATTATTTTATAAATAATACTGACTATAACATTTTTGCAAATCCCTAAAAAAAATCTCAAAATAACCCTTACGGAATATAAAACAAATATTTATGACCCACAAAAGGTGAAAATACATTATTGGAAAATTTAAGAAACTGTCCAGGTTGGGATTCGAACCCACCTATATTCGTGTATTACGTACACTGCCTTTACCAATTCGGTTATCGGGATATCTTTCTTCTGAATTCTTAAATTGAATGATTTCGAATCCTACTCAGCGACAGATATTTCACAATTTTTCAATAAACTGTACACAATAACTTTAAATTTAAACTACCGCGAACTTCAAATAAATATTTTCAAAAATATTGAAGTTAACAGTTGTCATTATGAGAAACTTTTTAAGTATGATTTTAAATTTTAATGATCAAAGTAGTAAAATACATTTCAATTTGAGTTTTTCACAATTCACATTTTATATTGATCTGCTATTTATATGTTACTGTATATAATTTGCAAACCATTTTATGTATGTTGATTAGTTGTTTAAATAAATAAACTTTATTTACTGGATAAATAAATAATTCAAGTTTTAACTATTTTTTGTTTAATAGTTACTATCACTGTTTTTATAAAACGCGTTTTACTGAAACAAATTAAAAAATATATTAAATGTAGGTACTTGATAATGATCGGAAACATTCTTAATTTTATTGATTTCAAAAATAGTCTTGTAGTCAAGTAGAGTTCGCACAATACTGTGACTTAGGTATACCTTTGTCAAATGGCGTTCTGTATTAATATATTATTTATTACATGAAATAAGTAATAATGCATAATATATTAATTATGGATAAATAATGCAGTTATACACATTCCTTTTTGTCTATTTAGAGAGTTTAATTGACATTCTATAAGGATGACCAATTCTTTTACCTATTTTTTGCACATACTGGCTAAAGTTTAGATACTTTATACTTTTCATTATTTAAATATGGTACAGTTGTTTTTCCTAAAATCATATATTTTGTTTTTGTTGTATTTAATTTTACTTTTTAAACTTTGAAACAGTTACTTAATATCTTTAGTTCATTAGACATTATATTACTAACTACTCTTATAATTTGCACCCGAAACATCATTGCACAAATATCATGCTTAAAGATTTACGAAAGTGTTTTAGATATTCATTTAAATATCATTTTTTGGTAAATCAAAAAGACCGATAAGATCCATTATTGATTTTATCGGTTATTTTAATTTTTCTCCGTTTTTTGCAGTTTGACCCTCAATTTTGACTTCAGATTCGTGTTCAGCAATAAAAAATACGTCGGAAAATCTTTGTCGAATACCCAGCACAGACCACTTTTTTTTGTGGACCTGTGTTATTAATCAAACATTACAAGGCTTCCAGAAAGATCTTAAACAACTAAGTGTTTTCAATTCTTTAGATGAGTGAGTACCTACAGTATAGGGTTGCCTAGCTGATATATGAGATTCTCACGTTGTACTGTGTTATGTTGTTTCTTTGTTATTTTTATTTATCTGTTTGCATGACTTACCTTATTCATGCTTTGTATGCCTTCAAAGGTCATCGTTATTATTTGGAAGACGACTGAAAACCAATACAACAGTGCAGCAATTTTTTCTATCTGATCAATGATAATTTTGAAAAAAAAAAAAAATAATAAACTGGTATTTTTGTTTGGATGTGTGAATAGATGGTATAAAATCAATGATCGGAACCTTTTTTGGTCTTGTAGTGTAGGTAAAAAAGTTCAACGAGAATATTCAATGGAATCATTACTGTATTCATAGACAAGCACCGATTCCTGTAGGGTCAACCAGTAGTTTAAGCGATGCAGTAAAAATTTTATAAGTACTTTAAAAGCTTCCACGTTTCTTTACTACTTCATTCAGAAGTTATATGGTTTTCTCATGGGGTAGTTTTAAAGTTCAAGCATTTTTTTTCTCCTCTTGTGTACCCGATATTATTTGGCAGCAAAAACATTTGATCTAAATTAAGTGATTTAGAGTTCAACTTTTGGATTCAGTGTCTGTGAATGAATGAGTACGAATGTTTTGGTTCTCTCGGCACAATTTTATCAGAAAATGAGATATTGAACAAACATCTCAAACAGCTTCAATTAACGTTCAATAACTATTTTCCTAATAAACCTACTATTATCTGGATCTGGATAACGAATATTTCTTTAACTTTATTGGAAAAAGATTAGATCGTTGACTTATCCTCTGGCTGTTTCCTAAAAACTTTTGACTCAGTGTAAGAAATTAATATGTTTTTTTTTCTAGGTTATTATCACTTTAGTTTTTTCTGTATATTAATCAATATGGAAAATAAATTTTAATAACACAATTTTACACATGGATTCCGCCAATTTATCCCGATTTTTAGAAAGAGAAAAGTTTTGGAATCGCTGCTACACAGACTCAGTTCTTAGGAGAGCAAGTTGAATAATTGAATTATCGAAAAACAATTTATTCTTATAGACCGTAGGTGCCTGTATCTTTAGTGGCATTATTATCCCAAGTTTGCGGTCTGCGTCATTTTCCCTGACCTGTCCATAAAAATAGGCCCTTCAATCAATAATCGAAATATACAGAGATGTTCTATTTAGCAGGTGAAAAAATAATTTACTAAGTAAATATATAAAAAGCTATTTAATCATCGCATGAATAATGGTTTGCTCAACAAGAAGGAATTTGCTAAAGACAGGCGTATACTTCGATTACATATTAATATTCTCAAAGTATTATATCCACAGTTAGTTTTTAGAAACTGTAAACTTTTCAATAATATTCCAAGTAAAATGTTTTAGAGAAATAAGTTTCATTAAAATTGTATAAATGTATAAATATTAATAATTATTGTATGAAAGTTTTTTCTAATAGGAATGTAGGATAAAATTGAACTTATTGCTTTGTTTTATAGGTTACTTTAAATTATGCTTTATCGTTGTCATATAAGGGTTAGTTAATGAGGAATTTTAGAACTATATAGTCTTGAGATACTACAAATGTCTATATGGTTTTAAAATACTCATAACATTTTTAATCCGAAACCCGCGTAAATCTAGCGAACAGACTGTAATATAGAATTTATATATCTTCATTCTAGGGTCTGAAACTAAAAAACATATTTTTTCTCGGCATAAGAAAACTACTTCGGATTCCTATTATCAAAATTATTCTAGGATTAGTAAGTATATTAAATCGCAGTTTACAACTTACAAAGACTTTGTCCGCTCTATTGACTATAATATAAGCAAATACCCAGAAAGCTTTGGGAATTTCATCCATAGCAAAAGGGTTCATTTAGCTTCGAAAGCCCCAGAGATAACAGAGATATAACTATTCATTGATAAAATATAATATTCACGATGCCAAGATTAATTCGACAATCTATACACTATTTGTAGGGACGCGGTGAGGAGGCGAAAGGTGAGGAGTAAGAGAGGGGATGACGAGAAGAATTTTACGCAGATACATCTAATTTAGTGAAATTAAATCCAATTTAGTTAAATTTAATATAACTAATGATTCAAAATTGTTTGGGTTCAGTTGCAATAAAATAGGTTGAATTATTTTAGATTTTCTAATATATGTAAATAATTTTGTAAACAAAACGAGAATAATGAAATAGGCATATGATAACAGCGAATATTATACCCTACTGCGTCCCTTAGAACCGCACGATATTTTTTAGTAGCCAGTGGCGGCTCTTGAACAAAATTTTGGGGGTTTACAGTGACAGAATATAGATATCAGTACAGATGTATGAAAAAAACTTTCAGTGTTTTAGAAACTTTATAATATACCTTTTGGTCACGAGCCGCCCCTGTTAGTAGCTACATCTCCTGTTATCTCTGGAAAGCCCGCAAGTGATTTAATGCTTTGCTGATTTTTTTTTTACAATCTTTAGTGTTCCATCAAATTAAGATTTAGAAATGACAAACGAAGATATTAATTTATCTAAACTTTACAGAAAGTAAAATGAATGAAAAACAAAATGACAGCAGGTTCTGATCTTATCCGCAGTTTCCATTTAAGAGATTTTTAGCACTATTCTTCAATAATCTTTAAGTTGGAAATTGACAAAAGTTTGTCAGATTTAAAAATAAAATAAAAACTTATGCTAAAACTTAAGCTCAAAAAAATTTGACTTAAACCTTAGAAAATAAAGTTTTTTGTCCTAGTCAGTGAAGACTGATCAAAGTAAATAATAAATGCAGGTATTTTCGTTCCAAAGAAAAAGTGAAGGGGTCTTGTGATACGCCCTGTATAGGTAATATCTCATGATTAAATCTATCGACAGTTTAATATTTAACGAACTTTATTAACCTATTTATAGAAAAAGCAGTAGCAGTTTGTTTGAAATAATTATTGTCTGATATTTTTTCATCAACAACCAAATTAGATAGGCACAATTATAACTTATAATAACAACTGTTTTACATGAATTTATTTATAGTTTATAATACTAGGCAGATAAAAGCTCTCGCGCTTCGCTAGATACACGGACGCCAAGGTTAATAATTTAAATTTACATGATTTTTTAACTAAAATTCCGGCACCTACTTGTATATTCATTCTTAATCACTTATGTTACCGTTTACTTAAAAAATATACTTCTGACAGAGGTTATAACACAAAACAACGCCGTCGACAAAAAATCGATCTAATAGGTATTTCTTAGATAGGGAATGGTTTCCAAATAAAATTTAATCAAATAGAGAGTTATTTTATCAATATTATTTTCGAAATATAAATACTCAATTACCAATAATTAATTAACTTGAATTTTCGTTTACTTTACCTAAATTGTTTCGTGATATTATTTGACCTATTTACTGTAAGTACAATTTCCCACATTATGGGGTAATTGACTGCCCACTATCTTGTGGTTGTATTGAAATAAAATGTTTTATGCTTCTACAGATATCGAATATGTCCCAACAAAAATAATAATTACATCGCCACACTTTTTTAAGCATATTAATCATTTAATTTAATTTTTTCTGAAATAAGTATTTAATGTAGAAAATATCCTTTGAATCAACAGTAATTAACACTTTATATTTTTCATGCACCAGTAATTGACACAAACTAAAGGAAACTTCTTTTTTATTATGCTTACTTAAAATTTTAATACACTAAATGAAAATAAACAGCCAATTCACAACTGAGTCTGTGTATAATTTTTTGTAGGTGCCATAATTGTACCAAAAACGTGTTTCAGTTATCAACACTTCTTATATTGATAAATGACACGCGTCAATGACTGGAACCATATTTAAAAAGTATATCGTAGATAGTATGATAACATTAAATTTGCTTGGGGGCCAGTAATTGACAGGGTTTGTCAATAACTGGAACATACTGGTTTTAATCGTTCCAGTTATTGACACTTAAATAAAAATGAGGCTTCACAAATATAAAAACTAAGAAAAACCCATTAGTGCTGTTTTATATATAAACAGATATTCAATTTGGCCTGACATTATAAATTTTCTATAGAGCCCACATATAAGATCCTTTACGTAGGCTACAGGGTAGGTAAATACTTTAATAATACCTGTTTCAGAGAAATTTCTCATATCCAGTTTTTTTTTGAAAGAACAATAAGGGGTGTCAATTACTGGAACATTGTCAATTACTGAACCATTGTCAATTACTGGACCATTGTCAATTACTGGAACATTGTCAATTACTGGACCATTGTCAATTACTGGACCATTGTCAATTACTGGACCATTGTCAATTACTGGAACATTGTCAATTACTGGAACATTGTCAATTATTGAAAAATTTTCACTAATGTTATAATATGCGGGCGAAACATGGATAGGTATAGCAGGGGTAGAAGTTGGAAAAGCTTTTGCCAGTTCTATCACCTTATACACATAAATTGACAGGTTTGCGGCGGATCAAACCGAACTGGACACGATACATTGACGTACAAAATTATTTTATAGATGTTAATAACAATTTCGAGTAAATAGTTTAATAAATTGTGAATAACTGTTGAAATTTTGTAAAATTATGATTTAAATATTATAAAATACATGTTTAATAATTATTTATATTCCATAAATACATACGATTGTCCGGTTCCGCCGGTAACAATCTAAAATTACTTATGAAACGACACTGGCAGGTAAACATAACTGCGAAATTCTCGAAGCCGTCCGACGTGGTTTGACGTTTACCCCCTCTCTACCTACCAAATGCCTTTCCAACTTGTACTACAAATCTGTAGGCTGACTGACAAACTAAGAGGGGCCTATCAGAGGATGCACAATGAGCCTAGTGAGGTCTAAGTGCCGTGGGGCAACCCACCAACCAGATACAGAAAGAGAGGTACTACAAAAAGACTAGACTATTGGGAACTTTAGGCAAATCAGACGTGTGTATGAGAAATAATAAGTTTCCTAAAAACTGGAAGATACAAGAAAATTTGGGTGCTGATTTACTGACACTCCCTGATATTATATAATAAATAAATAGTTCATTGCACTTATATATTACATACATACATACATACATACATACATACAGAAAATGTACAAAGCCCGTCAAAAAACATTGAAATATAGTTTTATTACAAATATAAATAGTTATATAACATTAATGTAGGAGTGGTTAAACATTTTGAACAAAATCATCAGGCGCTCGCCCCTCGATATTCGTTTAGGTTGCTATTTAGGAAATCAGGGATAGAATAAAATTCTAAATTATACAGAATAGTTAATATTTTTAAATTTTTTTTTAATGTGTCAGATTTAAAGTCTACAGGCAAATGGTTGTAAAATTTTATACATGAATATAGCGGTTCCTCGTTCATAGCCATATAGTTTGTGATATGGAAAGTTGTGGCATATCCGATCAAGAACTAAGCGTTGCCGCCAACACTACGTAAATACAAGGGTCCTAAAATAGATCCGCACGGAACACAGGGAATGATTACCTTGAACGAGATTATGAAAGTTTATCGACAACAAAAAAAGATTGGTAAAATTGGCGAATGGAGAACCGAGACAGACAAAATATAAGAGGTTGGCCAAAGTAGAAATTGATGTAAAAGAGGATTTTCTAGAAATGTCAAGGTCGGGAAGGTAAAGACAGTGGAAAAGTGCGGTGAAAACACCGGGTAGTTAAGTTTGATGAAGATTGCTGTAAGTATAGGTACTTACAATAAACGGACCAACGACCGTTTATATAATTATTGTCAATTAGTTCCCCATTGGCTCCCAATCTAGTTAAGATGTTTTTATTCCCTTACCGTGACCTAGTACATGTCTGTCTTTTTTTAAATGCCCTGATGGATCCCAAGGAGAAAAACGAGTGTCTTATTCCCTTACCGTGACCTAACACATGTCTGTCTTTTTTTAAAATGCCCTGATGGGTCCCAAGGAGAAAAACGATTATGATTAATTTTCTTTTTAATTCATTCTCTGTTTAATGATGGGATTTTGTCAATTTAACTCTTCCTTTTTGTGGCCGTCAAAAGTTATAAAATACGTTTTTTACTCGTTTATGATTGGAATGCAAAAGATATCGTGCATATAATTATGTTTAATAGGCAGTGATAATTTCTCATTGATTCCAATAGTCGTTAAATTTTCGGGACGATTACAAACCTTTAATATCACCGACAGTGATGATCGTAGGCTTAAGCACTCGTTATATATTATTGGCTGAGAATACAACTGCAATGATGTCATGGTTGGCCTAGACAAATTCCAACGTAGTTAAGTACGATGAGGTGTTATTTATAAAGAACCTCGTGGAAGCTCATGACGTCACATTTACCGATCAAGATTTCAACATTGGCTTCGTGCAAATGTGAGTTCAACTGGGCGATGCCATGGACTACACCTGAGACATTTTGACGGGTACATACACCAACAGACCAACATTCAACATTACGATCGATCGCGTTTGCACCGTTGCCATGTTTTGAAAAACTCGCGAATTTGCGTATGTACATTTTCATTTATTATATCATAGTGTACTAGCAAAACTTAAATTAATTAAACTGTTTTATTTTAATCTGGACGCGGAAGGCACTATTGACTGTTTCGATGACAACACTCCAATGCTCTTTCGTATTTTTCACCGCTGGAATTGAGAATTGTTTACCGATATTAATAATTAACACTCAAATGTCAACGTTTTAAAATTATTATTAGCTACTTAATGTTCCAAAAAATTGTCGTCTCTTGACTTTAATTATAATCAATAGGCATGCTTATACCCCATCTGCAAATGATTACAAAATATATAGTTAGATACAAACATTTTGATTTAACCGGTTTATCATCATTTAAACAATATTGTTGTTTATTAATAGGGTTCTAAATTTAGCAAGAACAACACGGAATTGTTTATTCTTTTGAATAAAGTTTTACTTTAGAATTTACATTATAAAATGACCGTTGCTTGATAATTATTATAACTGATTAATCTATATTTTTAATTTTAAATGTTTGTTTTCGGCAAATGAAAAAAAAAATTTGACAACACCGAATATCAATACCTATCGAGCTTCCACGGAATTGAAAGCGTGATATTTATTGTGTATATGTACATATCATAATCATAGAGTAATCGCGTTGAATACTGAAAAAAGCACGTGTTCAAGCTCCCAAGATTGGTACATATAGAACTAATACATTATTGAAACTGTTTTAACAAAAAATCACCAAAACTGTCTTGTTATGTTTGTTAAAATATTGAAATGACGTCATCATGACTAACTTCGGAGAAAAAAACAATTAGTGTTATTTAATTGTACGACAGTGGGTTAATATAGCATAAGTTTAAACGAAACGGAATTTTTAGCGATCTTTAGATAGGTAGGTTGTTAATCATTTATCTCGATGTACCTATCCCAACTCGGGCATTGCTTGATTTTTAAGGCCAATTCGATGGCTTGACCCACTTCCCATGTAATATGTAAAAGACGTCATGACAAGAATACAGGCATCGGGCATAAAGTGTTGGGCGAGAGCGAATCGTTAATAGCGGGTTAAAATGGGGTAGGTTGTTAAGTATGCTGTAACAGTAACGAAATGGGAATAGGTAATAACTAACTAATACTCACTTTGTGTGGCTGATCCAATATGTTTGCGATAGCGGTCGCCCCAGAGCCCGTCGCAATCCCGTAGAACAGTCGTGGAGGTCAGGTTAACATTGGTCGCACGAACAAAATAAATGCAGCTAGGCGCCCTATAACGCACCCAATCACTACACGCACACAAACTCAACTCGCCGCACGTCGCAACACACCGAGCCTTTCTCTGACTCGCTTTGCTCTGTCCAGCTTACGCTTTCTGCCGCTAGAGGTGCTTAAATATCAGATTGTAGTGATCAGTTTTTCGAATTCGAAATTAGAATTCTTTCCTATAAAATTGTTCTCTCGTCTCTTAAGTTCTTTTCTTCTCTTTCTACCGTTCAGTACGCCGAACGCCACTACTACCTCGCTGCTTCCTATTCTATCGCAATGTCGACGCCGACGCTGATGCAGCGAAGGTCCTGCTGCTGCCGGTGCCGCTGCTGGAGACGGGCCCGCTTTGGAAACCAAAATATGCTCTATTATATAACTTTTATTTATTTGATCGGATTTTAAAACGAATAAATTTGAAAAAAGATTACATTATAATTTTATCAAAGGTATGCGCACAAATATTTAGAAAGTACCAAAAACATTGTGAAGATATCGGTTTTTCCGTTACTGTGATATCACTTTTATTTATAGCATCCGACCCGACCTTACTTTTATTTTTACCACATAAATAGAATTCGACAAATCAATCTTCTTGCTGCCATCTAGTAGATAATGGTAAAAACTGTTAGAAAACCAACCCATATAATTATCGGTATTTCAGTGTAGCTATCCCCATATAGATGGCTCTTATACAGTTTGTTGTGTCGGTAACAGCAATTGTTTGAAAGTGAATTTGCCGACTGTGGAGAAAATCATTTTTGTAACGTTTTAAAGCTTGATGTATAAACTTAATTTATAAAATTTGAAACTGTTCGTAGTGCACGGGAAGAAAATACAAGCCAAGTTTGTTTCATGGATAGTGATAATAGTGTAGTTAAAAATTTTAGTGTTAGAACAGGATCGCGTGAAAAAGTTTGAATTTTACTGTATCGAATCTCATTGGCTTGCACCTTTATAGATGTCGAAGTACTGTGCAATGTGATCACGTAATGGCGGGTAAGGCGTTACAGTGGAAATTGGTGGCGAATCCCACTGGACCTCAGCCCCGACCGAGACATGGACATCGTGCAGTTGCAATTAAAGATTTGATGGTCGTATTTGGGGGTGGAAACGAGGGAATAGTCGATGAACTTCATGTTTACAATACAGGTAAAGAACTAAAGTTTGAAGCTTCGTATACCTAGTAAATATGGCGCGCGATGTGTTATTATTATCATTTTCCTCTTGAAATACTATTCTTTGTCTACAATAAACACTTGTAACCCTTTTTTTAATTGCGATATTCGAATAATAACAAATTGTAAAACTGTTCAAATGTCATTTCAATGAAGTTTTGTTTGGTTTATAAGTCAATATGGCGGTGTGCGTACACAGAGACGGCGACATGTTAAATGATCCCCTTAGTAAAATTTTAAAATTCAATATCTAACCAAACTTCGAATGCAGATATGTAACGACGGTGGCAATAATTTCTTTAAAATTATTTCTTATAGGATCGACATCGAAAATCGTTTCAATTCCAACCTAGCTTTTTTAAACAAACCTACTTTTATTTTTTTTCTGTGCCTTATGCACATATTGTTTACTTAATTGAGTAAATGCACATTTAAATTAAAGAAAATAATATATTGCATATGAGTTTTATCCAACAAATACAATACTGGTTTATGAACAATTAACCACATATTATCATACCTATATATTAATTTAGAATTGTGGTTTTTGTAGCAACAAATCAATGGTTTGTTCCCGTGACGAAAGGGGATGTACCCCCAGGTTGTGCAGCATATGGATTTGTTGTGGAAGGAACAAGGCTTCTAGTTTTTGGGGGAATGGTAGAATATGGAAAATATAGTAATGAATTATATGAATTACAGGTAATTAAATAAGAAGCATTTTAGTTTGAATTGTTAATATTATTCTATTTTTCTGTAGGCCTCAAAATGGGAATGGAAAAAGTTGAAACCCAAGCAGCCCAAATTGGGCCCCCCACCTTGCCCACGTTTGGGTCACAGTTTTACTTTAGTGAATGCAAAAGTGTATCTGTTTGGTGGCTTAGCCAATGACAGTGCAGACCCTAAAAACAATGTCCCAAGATATTTAAATGATCTTTATACTTTAGACATTAGAAGTAATCCCGTACAATGGGATATTCCCCAAACTAATGGACCAGCTCCCCCTCCTAGAGAATCTCATACTGGCGTTGCCTACTTGGATAAAAAGAAGGGAAGGTCCTTTTTGGTTATTTATGGAGGTATGAGTGGATGCAGATTGGGTGATTTGTGGTTTTTAGAAACAGAAACAATGACTTGGTTAAAACCTCAAGTTTCTGGTATCACTCCTTTGCCTAGATCATTGCACACTTCAACATTAATCGGACATAGGATGTTTGTTTTTGGTGGTTGGGTGCCTGTAGTAGCTGATGAAGTCAAAACTGCTACAAATGAGAAAGAATGGAAGTGTACAAGCACAATGGCATGTCTCAATTTGGAGTCCATGAATTGGGATGAATTAAATATTCATGCTGATTCAGAAGTCAGCTTACCCTGTGCTAGAGCTGGACATTGTGCAGTTGGAATCAGTACTAGACTATATATATGGTCTGGCCGAGATGGATACAGAAAAGCCTGGAAAAATCAGGTACAATTTTTAAGTATTTGAATTATTTTTTATTGTTATGCCATCAATTTTGATACAAAATAAAACCTAAATATATATTTTTGTAGGTTTGTTGTAAAGATTTATGGTATTTGGAGGTAGATAAACCTCCTGCACCAAGCAGGGTTTCATTGGTGAAAGCTGGAACACAGTCTCTTGAAGTGAATTGGACTGGCTCACCCTCAGTTCAGACATATATTTTACAGGTATGTTAATTCTACCATTATAATGAAAACTTAAATCATATTTTAAATAAATATACATATTAACATATATTGTATTTTTTTACAGATACAAAAATATGATTTACCACCACCAGCAGCTTCTACTTCTAAGCCTGCTCCTGTTCAAGCTCAGGCATCAGTCCCCCCATTGGTTAGCTCACCAAAAACAGCTCAACCAATCTTAAGTTCACCACCCACCACTCCTATTCCAATCGCAAAGGCCTTACCCAATCAAGCAATAACACCCAAGATTGTTACACCCATGAATAAAGGTAAATATAAAAAAAAATCTGTTGTGTCCAACACATGACTTTTCTATCTAGTTATTATAGGCTTTATCCGGTTATTTTGCACAACCTATTGCAGCATCTCTATAAATGTTTGGAGGATAAACTAAATATATACATTTTCCACATACATCTAACTTGGGAACATTTTTCTATATTCATTGAAAATGAAAATACTGAAAAATTTAAATTTAGCACTTGTCCTCCCAATTTTTTCATTACGGTCCATTTCAGAAAAATCATGTAAAGAACAAAAATTATAGAGATTGATATTGCAAACAACTTTTAGTTTAACAATTTTTTTGAAAGTCAGAATTTTGCACATTTTGTCAAATTTCTCGAATACACACCATTTCAGGAAAATTTGGCATAAAGAAAAAATTATAGACAATAATATTAGGAAGTAACTTTTATTTGAACAATTTTCTTCTCCAAACATAAATAACAGATATATTCCATCAAATATAAAAACGACCTCCTATAAAGTACCCCCCAGATGTTCCGACTTTGTCAAAAATCTAATCATTTCCCCTCAGGCCGAAATAAAACTTAAGTTTAAAATTTAATGTTTTTTCCTTCATCCGTTTTTGAGTTTTCTTCAATATTCGAAATTTACACATTTTCTCAAATATCTCGAATACGGTCCATTTTAGAAAACATATGTATAGGATAAAAATTATAGATTATATTTCAAACAAAATTAAGACAAAAATGCTTTTGTGGGGCCTGTATAAATCATATTCATAACAGAAAAAAATAAATAAAAATAGCATTTGATAGGTTGAAGTATGTAATTTTCAAGAATATATGTATCTATTGTGTTAATAGCATGTAATTCTTTATTGCATTTTTTTTTCCTAAGTTGGAATAAATTCTTTACTTTTGGCCATCAGTCTGCCACTAGTTCTTTACTTATGGCCACTAATTTTTAAGTTGCATTTTTAAATATTAGTTTGCTATTTGCTGTTATCGTAAGGGTTGATGTAGATGAGCCAGGTAAGGGTGATTGTGCATCTTTAGCTGTGTAAGGTACAGGGATCCTCAAGAAGAAATTAAATTCAAGATGGTGTGGAAACAATTTCTCAATCATGATATAATTCTGCCTCAGACTCGTCCTACATATTTGTTATCTTCATTAGTAGTGTTTTGGGTATGAGGAATGTAATTTATAGCAAAATTTTATACAATTCAGATGCTGTTTCAGCACCTTCCCAATTATGACCTCTTCTTTTGTTAGAGCATATTAATATCCAGTTAAAGAATACAAAATATCTCAATTATTATCTACCCCTCAACCCACACAATAACTGGTGGTCATAAGTAAAATATGATGTTTTACTTTTGGCCACCAGTGTGGCCATAACTCACGAATTCTTAATTTTTAGTCATTAGTAATGGCCACCTTGATATTTATTTCTAATTTTAAAAAATATATGATTGAAAACAAAATAGAATCTACTTACCTCTGGAAATTGCATATTCAAAAATATTCTTAATAAATCCAATTTTTGTTCTGATGTATGCAGATAAATTCTTAGCCAAAACAACAAATAATGCTTGCATATATTGCACATGTTAACTATGTATTTTACTGATTTACGTTGGCCTTAGATAATTAGTTGCAAACCTGTCCAATCATATTACCACATGCTCATTTACACCCTCTACCCACCACTTAGTTCACATTGTTGACAAACTCTTATTTTTAGATTTCAAAGCAACAAATGGCTATAAGTAGGATAGTGGCCATAAGTAGTGCCACGACCCTACTTTCCTTATATGTATACAGATAGGAAAGTAAAAATGTTATTTTGAACAATCTATATTGAGTGAAAATAATGCAGTTTTTGCCTGGTTCAATGATGTCATTCTGATAGAAATTCTTTTAATTGTAGACTTTAACTTCAAAAGGTCGTAAGTGTCAAAAATTTTAAAAATATATATATTTTTGCATAAAAAAGTTCCAATATACCAACCCTACGATATCCAAATGGTTCTAAGTTCCATCACAGTACATGGTGTCTAAAAATTGTATTTTACTTTTTTCCATTCTTTTGGTACTTATTTTAAATTAAGACCTTCAATTATAAAATGTTTTTCAGTAAAATTACGTTTTAAATAAACAATCTATAGTTAAGTTTTGTCACTAATTTTTTTTTTTTTTAATAGTGGTTGGAACAAAAAATAATGTATTTTCTGTTACCAATATTTTATAGCAGTTCCTGTTTACAATACATTTATTAAATAATCTTTTAATATTTAAAAAATAGATATCAATGTACTTTTAAATTTTATCTAAATTGGTTTAGAAACAAAGAAGCAGTATATACTGTTTCTGATAAATAAAGGTTGTCTAGCTAAACAGTTTTGATAAAATCTTTCTTGTTTTCCTTTGACTTTTGTTAATTTGTATAAAAAAATATTTTTTTAATTCTAAAATAATATAGTGCCGTATTCTATAATTTTTTAAAGATACAATTTTGTTTTTTGAAACCATCCAAATATTTAACGTTAATTTTTAATCAGGACCAACGCCATTAAAGTTGAATACTGCTGGCACAATAATCAGACAAGCTTCACCCCAGCAAATAACCAGTGCTGGCAAGCAATTGATAGTTAAACAAGGAGGAAGCATCATACAAAAAGCTGGAGGTGTCCAACAACAAGTAGTGACTTTAGTTAAGACCAGTACAGGTACAGTTGCATTAAACATGTGATGTCTAGAGAATTATGCAAAATATTTTCAGGAATGACTTTGGCAACGCTACCAAAACAAGGGAACATTGTCCAAGGCAAGACCAATGTACTACCTCAGCAACCTAAAAATACTATAGTAAAAATTGTTCCCAGTAATCCTTCAAATAAAGTACTGACTACTTTAAAAACAATTCCTTCTAATATGATTCAAATGAATAAAGCTACAGGAAAGTTAGTACTCTCAAAGGGAGCTGCAGGTCAACTTCCAACACTAGGTAAAAATATTCATATATAATGTTTATTATTTTTTTTTTACACTTTAAATTTTAGGTAATCAGCAAGTTCTAGTTGTTAGTTCAAATACAGGTTTGAAGAATATACAAACTTTTACTAATGCCCAAGCTGTAAACTTGGGCAATGTAAAAACGACTTCAATTAATGCCCAACCTGTTGTTACTGCTTCTTCATTAACTAGCCTTCAAGGCGTTAAAATTGGTGGCAAACCCATTACCATTTCCATGCCCATGCAAGTAGTTGGTTCTCCCAAGACTGTTACTCTCTCCAAGAATACTGTAAGTATCTTACCAGTCTAAAGTAACTCTTTTTGACTGGTCATTATTATTTTAGAAACAAGTCATGATTGGAGGGAAGCAAGTTACAGTCCAGATGGCTACAGGAGGGAATAAAACTTTGACTTTGGTTCAACCTAATCAGGGCGGTGTTGGTAAAATCGTTCGTCTGCCCATAACTTCAACTCTAAATCAATCACATAATTCTGAGCAGCCAAAGTTGATGGTTGTGTCACGACCCAAACAACCCACAGCAACCATAGGTGATTAACATTTATATATAAAATTTATACAAAACACAAGCTTTCAAATGTATAAGAGATATATTTCAGTAACATATTAAAAAAATTTATATTACAATACTTAAGTTTTCAAAACATTTAAAATGGAATCTAAAATTAATGTGTTTTCTTGAAATAATATATATAAAGTGATAAAAGGAAACTACATGGTACTTAAAACATTTGATCTAAAGAAAGTTATGTTATTTTATTTATTTATTTATTTATGTAGTAGTTTACATTTATATTAAACAGTAATATAATTAATTATCTATAGGAACAAGAGAAAATAAATCACTCTATTGCTTAACTACTTAATTCCTAAATTTAGGTCACCCTCTAAATAATATTTAAAATGAAAACTTCTGCTCTACACTTCTACATTGAGGAAATAGTCTAAAGAAGGTTACATTTTTGGTACTTTGCAGCTTCGACTTCATTTGATGGTCCAGCCACTACAGATGCAGCGTTAGCGGCACTGGCAGCCGAAGCAGGCCTCATAGATCCAGAACCGGAAAAAGGTTCCATTGTAAAAATCGAAGGTGTTGACGTTGATAGTGAAGTTGGAGAAAAATCATCAATTGACAGCTCAGATGATGCTGGAGATATGGCAAATGTCTCCACACCAATGGAACCCTCTGGACTTTTGGGAGGATCAATCATGCAAACACTGGGACTCAAAGGTGGTTCAAGATTGCAAAAACCACCAAAAGGATTTAGGTAGTAAATTTATTTCAGTATTTGTAAAAAAAAAGAAAATTAAAATGCTATACTCTTGTTTTTATTATACATTCCTGGTAATAATTTTATTGATTTTGGGTGCGTATTTAATTTTAAATGATTAAAAGATCAAAAATATTATTTTAACAAGTCATGACAGTAAAAAAAAATAACATCACATACATGGAACCATGGAATGACCGACATGATCGTCTTTCCAACGTTAGATTTTTTGAGACTTTAAATAAATTGATTTCAAACTTTGCTTATTGTACTGTTTATAATTTTAGCATAATATTCATATTTGAACGACACTTGAAGAGATCCCTATTTTGTGTGACAGTAATAATTTTAATTTTTAACTTCCCACATAGTTAAGTCTGGAGATTAAATTGAATTATGTAACCTTCCTGGAAGGTAGTACCTCATAATTGCTGAAATTAAAAGGTTTTATTTGGAGTTAACTACACGTTGCTCCATATGGTAGGTATAATTATAATCATTTTCTAATTAATTCAGGCGCCCTTGAGGATAATCCGATAATGTCAGAGCTGTATGATAAATAGATAGCAGTGTTGCCAATGTATGTGTAATTACACGATTTCCGCGTATTTTCAACTTAATTTTCTATAATTAATAAGTACAATTTCAGAATTGACAAATTATCCCTATTTTACATTTCAGTGAGATCCAATAGTGTATTCTTTGGTTTTAAGTCTTATTCATTATATTCCTAGTGTGATTTCCTTTTTTGAACTGAATAACTGGGTGTTGCTCACTGTAAGATTTTCTCTAAAAAAAAACGGACAAATCTTTATTATGAGTTTTGGGGGATGGGGGGTTGTCTCATGAATATTTCTGCCTAACCTTCAGTTAATGATGTGCCATTAGCATTTGAGAGTACTGTGGTTAGTTTTCTAGTTTGACAGCTAAGCATGAGAATTTCTTTCATCATGCGAGTATTCGTGGTACAATCCAATGAATTCAAAGACACATGCAACATTTTTATGTTGCCAGAGACCATTTTTGGCATACAAAATTGCGGTTCAGATTCATGCAGAAATTAGTAATGTTTTTGTAACATTACAGGTATCGCATGGGTTTGTTTGGTGGAAGTAAGGACCAGTTAGAGAGTGGAATGAAGTCATCTACAACGACTGCAGAAGCTGATTCCACAGAAGCAACGTTGAATGGGTCATTAAAAGTACCGGAAAACGATGAAAGTGACAAAATGGATTTGGATTTAGACATAAAATCGGAGGTTCCTGATAATATTAAAGGAGACGATAGTCATATTGACGAAATTTCTGATACTAATAATGTAAATGATGATGCTGCTGATGCACTTGCTACAGACTCGCCAGACATGGGAGACAAAATGGAAGCTGACAGCGGTTTAGAGTCTTCCTTAAGCGCCAATCTCGGATCAAAAATCAGCGAAAGTCTCTCGCTTGCAAACAAAAAAGAGGACAATTCGAACGATGATCCTTTGGCTGCGTTGGCCTCTGCTGCCTTAGATCATTCTAAAGAAACAAAAAAGACTGAAAACAATGATTCTGAACAGCCCATCAAGGACACTTGGTACACTGTAGGTTTCATTAAGGGTAGTAGTTGTGATGTACAGAGTTACTTTTTACTCAACGACGATACATCTGATCTTTCATTGGATAATCTAGCCGAATTCCTGAATTATCCAAGAATTAATTTGGAGCCCGGTACTGCTTATAAATTTAGAGTGGCTGGAATCAATTCTGTTGGTCGAGGTGAATGGAGCGAGGTATTTATCTTTTTTTTTATTGCCATTAATATTATAGTAAAAAATTCTTTTTGCATGACAATATTTTTTAAAGCTTATAAATTGCACTAATGTTCACAGCTAAATAGTATATTAAGGTTTTGATTTCCTTTGTCTTAAATAAACTAAAAGCTATGTTTCTCTACATGCATAATTATTTAAATCTCTATAACTTTTTTTATTATTTATCATAATATATTTCAAGTATTGTATGGAGAAATATTTTTTCTTGCTCTTACAAAGTTATAAGTTGGTAAAATTATTAATTGGTATTTAGAAACGCATTTTTAAAGTCATAATTATAATATTCATACAATACAATTTAAATTATCTTAAAACCTAACACAAATCCTGTGTTATTACTTATATTGACTGAACTGTTTAGTAATAGCCTCTAACGCAATTACAAATAATAATCAAAAAACCTTAACAAACGCATGCGTAGTCAAAATATTTCAAATCGATTCACACTTGAAACAGTTTTGTAATATAAGTTTCAATGATTATTAAAGGATGGCATTTACTCAATTTTTGAATGTTGTCTCTTAATTCGTTATTGCATAATGCAGTCCAATTAATATTCTTGGTTACTAAATACTAACAAGGTCAAAGTAAATTTTCAATTTGACGACCCTCAGCTGTGACATAGAGGGGCAGTGAACTCCTTTCTTACTTTTTCAGTAATTTCCGGAGTTATTAGCACCGTCTCGTTGATTCAATGCATTCTATCCATTTTGGTATGCTTACTTTTTAAGACTGCTTTAGACTACACAATTTCTTGTACAAGATTTGATACAATTTTTTGTACAACTTAAATTGTGTAGTATTATACAGTAAATTGTTTAAAAAATCCTATTTTTCAATTTTACAAGAAATTGTGTAGTCTAAACAAAAAAAAATCAAGAGGAATTCAATTCTTTCTCTCAATCCTTTATTTGAAGAGACTACTAAGTTTCCACCCATAGTTAAAAAATATTTATTACATATTCATAGATCAAATTAAATGTATAATTCTGTATCATCTTATTTAAAAAATATAACAATTAAAATTAGTTTAAAAAAGAAATTAAATTTCGTTTAATGCAAACTGAAAGAAAAATAATAATTTTTAGATAAAAAATAACAATGCTTTATTAAAACAAAAAGTCATTGACCGAGGTCTTCCAGCCTAAGGTTTACATTGAGTTGTTTTTTATGATGCAATATTCTATAATATGTTTAAATAAAACAAAATTAGGAACAAGGATATAAAACAAAAAATCTTACATACAGTATTGCCTCGGTTTTGAAATATAATCTTCTGCGATCTCTATTTTTCAACCCTTTTTTCATGTAGCAATAGTCAATATGAGCTGTTATCATTTACCATAGTAATAAGATATTTATATTTTATTATTTATATCTTTTAAAATAAATAAAGATTTTACTTATTGACTGAACCACTTTATTATATTATTTTATAAGTATTTTGAATAATAAAGTAGTTTCTCATAAAAACAGCATAAGGGCGCACCATCTTGCTGCAGCCACAAATCATTTCTATTTAGGAACAACCAATTCAATTTGGGTAACAAGACATTTTACAAAAATTCTAAATGCTAAGATTTCATTGAAAAAGTATGGTCCTATTATGTATTTAATATGATACTCTGTATCCAATGTACATTTTCCGTGGCCCAATATTAACATGTCTGACGATTTACATGAACGTTTAGATTAAATTATGTAAAGAAAAAAAAAATACGTTTGTAAAAACTTTATTATAATTTTGTAAAATTCCAGTAGTCTTATCAAAATCGTCTTCCTGAATCTTCTGAACTCAAATAACTATTAGGGATAGCACTTTTTTGCCTTCTAAAAACTGTTGATGTTATGCTGCTTGTCGTAAATTGGTATGGGGATCCTCTTCAAACACTAGTAAAACATTAGTTTTGTATCTACTACCTTCATGGAGGTCTCTTACATGCCCCGTTTCTCTGAATTTCTTCTCAATTTTGTTTACGGTAGATTGTCAAATTGGTTTCAATTCTTTGTGATTCATTAAGCTTCATTTTGATAAAACATCGCGAATAAAAAGAATATCTGCCAGAACGTGAGTTTAAAAATAAAAATCGGCAGGTTTCAGGATTTTTCCAGAAGTCAATGAGTTATAAGATAATAAATGTATTCCTTTCATTTGCACCTTACTGTATAATTTAATTTATAACTTTATAATTATATGTGAATACAATGAGAAGAAATAACGTGTTAATATATTTGATTAGGTATCAGCCTTCAAGACTTGCCTGCCAGGTTTTCCGGGAGCTCCCTCAGCTATTAAAATTGCCAAATCCGGTGATGGAGCACATTTATCTTGGGAGCCACCAAGTGCCAATCAAGGTGAAATCCTTGAATACTCCGTGTACCTGGCTGTTAGAGGAAAAGTAAGTTTTTTGTTTGGTTTAATATTAATGATTTTATTTGTTTCAAACTATTCTACATCCATATCCATTTTATTTCAGGATAAAGCCAATCCTCCTGGACAATTGGCATTCGTAAGAGTATATTGTGGCCCAAGTAATCAATGTGTGGTGACCAATACGTCTCTATCTGCTGCCCATCTTGATACTACTACTAAAGCCGCAATTATATTCCGTATTGCCGCCAAAAATGACAAGGGATATGGTCCTGCAACGCAAGTTAGGTGGTTACAAGGTGCGTTAAATTATTTTTTTTTTTTACTCCTTTCATAACATGTATTCTAAGGGCGATTGCACTATGCAGCTTTATTTTGGCAATCTACAGTTTCTTATAGAGTAAAATAGACACGCGTCAATGTGCAGTCAGCAATAGCAACCACATCCTAATTGTACTTGGAAAACATTATTTTCCCTTTCATTTGTATTACTTTTCTCTTTACCATACAATTTTTGTCAATAGTTTAGCATAGATTTAATTTTATATAATTAAAAATTGATACTTTTTTTAATGCGTTGTATAATGTTTTTTTTATTCTTAATAGATCCGCAGTCAACAAATAAGGCGACCAAGCGTTTACCGGAATCTTCCCAACAACCGAGTGTGAAAAAAATCAAGTACGAAAAGGAAGACTTGTAAAAAAAACTATAAATGTTAAATAAAAATGACATGAGTGCTTTGTGTGTTAGACAGAATCAAAATAGTTTGATGTTGGTAAAAAATAATGAAGGTTCTGAATGCTTTTCTGATCGAAATGATGAAATGAAATATTTTAAATCGGCATCTCTATGTGTACTTTACCAACATAAAAACCTTTTTTCTTGAAATTAAAAAGAATGTAAAGTAGTATTACATACAATATACGGAAATATAAAGGGCTGCATCTTTTTTTATTGAATATTTCCGGCCCAGTTGATATAATTTTTACAAGACATTTTTAAAACGATTACTTTATATATTAAAATTATGTTAACTAAGTATTTTTGATTAAATTGGATATATACAATGATTAAATTGGGCTATACAAAGGCGAATGCGAGTGTGCATGCGAGCAAAATTGAAAAAGAAGCCCGCGAAATTTTAGTTTGCTTCTTCGAAATTCGTTTTTTTTTTTTATATATATATACATATATGAACGTTTTCTACAGGTCCTGTTTGCCGACGGTTATTTATAGAACATGCAGTTACAAAGAATTATACATTTTAAGGTGCTTAGAATATTCTTATACATAGATAATGAACTAATTATGTGCGAAATGAATGGAAATGAGTAATCAGTTTTAGCGTTATCCTGCGCTCTCGCCAGACTTTTGACTTTTCTAATTTTCATTAGATTCAAATTTAGCCAAGCTCTTTTTTTAACTTTTTATCGTATTGCTGCGAGTGTTTTGTTTAGTTGCGCATGTTTTTAAATTGAGCAACTGTGTTTATTTTAAATGTACTATTTTTCTACAATTTAGTTTTTAATCGAGATTGTTTATTATCATGTACGTTTAATACATTTATTTTAAGAATATAATTAATTACTTGAGATGGTGTTAGAAAGTCATTTCAACTGTTCATAGTACTAAAAATATTTGTACAATGTATATATTGACATGTAATATTAATTAAAATAATAACGTTAAATTATTTTTAATTATTTTTATTTGATAAATAGGGAAATTACTTGTTTTCGAGATATATTTTTATCTGAAGTGGAATCGCTCCACTTCTTCATTGTTTTAGAGCATCAATATTTGTCAGTAGGAAAACAGTTATATATTTCACAGCTGGATTAGGTCTCATTTTTCATTTTTTTTATTGGTTCATTATGTAACGTTATCAATAAAGTCCATTTAAGTACCATATTTTTTTTATTAAAAATCCTTTCAATTTTTCAAAATCAGTTTTATTCATTTTTCTACATACCAAATACATGGACATATACGTACATACCATTGTACGTGGTCTGTTTAGTATATCGAAAGCTTAGTGCGCACAGATGTTAAGTGCAATTTTGGGACAAATTGTTTTAAATGCATTTACCTACTTATATTTGTACAAATAATGGGTCCTATGATTGAACGTTTACGTTATCCGTAACGTACATGTTAGGCCGAGTTTTTACATTAACGAGACAAGTGCGTATGATGGAAAACTTTTTCCAACACATTACTGTTATTTTCCGCTTATTCTGTTCTAATTTAACAGTTTTCCATCACAAAAACTTGCCTCGTTACTGTTAAAACTCGGCCTAACATGTACGTTACGGATAACGTAAATGTTCAATCGTAGCACCCATTGGGTATAAAGGTGGGTTACCACAAAACCACACCTTAAAATATTTACCAAATTAGATTATTTTTAAATTATACGGTTGCAGATATAAATTTTTTTCGAAATTTATGGTCTTACTTTAGGCTTCCATGACTCCTTAGGGGTATAACTTGGTGTAGAAGCAAATTGCGTTAAATCATCATATTTTGGGATAACCAAGATCTTTAAGGGTTTATATTCCTTTTCAAAATTCATCAATTAACGTAAGCTCTCTGTGGTAAAGCGTTGTCGATCTAATATACTAACACCCTGTATATAATTGATTTTGTTGGCGTCAGTATTGTTACGCCATCTGTTAATGAATAGTAAAAATAATCACATCTATGCCATATACCACAAACGATCCGCAGGGTAGGCCTTAGGGTTCAATGTGACCTTTTTTCCACCAATATATTAGAATCGCTGTTTCGCCGATGCGACCTTGAATGATTTGTGTTGGTTTCGTTTTATTTGCGGTTGATCGTTGAAAGAAATAATATTTCGACACTTCTATTGTGTTGTTTGTTGATTAAAATTTGTGTTTATATTTTAATATATTCATATGTAGGTACCCTAATTTAAAAGAATGTTTTTCTAAAAGCGATTTTTTCGATTTTTCCTTTCCTACACTCTAACAAATCAATTTGTCGCATCTAATCGGAAAAACCATATAATTGGTGTTGCATTGGTTGCAGCAACGTTGAAAGATAATGTCAATCACAATAACAATTTCCTATACTCTTAGTTGAATAATAATCGATACAGTACTTGACTAATAACTGATAATCATACTTGGTACAGTAATGCTGTAAAATCTAATATGAGCCTGTCATGTTTTGGTCATTGCTTCTTGCTTTCGTACTAAAAAATATTTTGTTTTTTATAGTTTCCTTTTTTTATTTTATTATTTTGCCACGGGTGAATGGATGTTTCTTCAGGACTCCAGGACCCTAAGACTTGTGACAGTGCATGTTGCCTCCCTTCATTAATAGCATATTGATGATAGATAGTGATCTAAATAATTATTGTTAAAAAAATGAAGAAGAGGGAATCCAACCTCTCAAATATGGGCATCTTCAATAAGACAATAGTTGTTACACTGGTGACAACCCCTGATTATTTGTATAGCGATTGTAAAACTGGCTGACAGCGGTGTTTTTGATAGTATTTCACTAGTAGGAAAGAAGGGACAAGGGATTCTATATAGTTGTTGTTTTTATTTTATTTATTTTAATTACATTACTTAACAGGTCAAGACCCAATTACAGAGTAAGAGTACAAGAATATATAAATACAATTAATTTACTAATTGATTGAACAGCAGAGCAGGTGAGAAAAAAAAGCTAAGAGAATTATTTTTCTAGTATTTCATGAATATATGCAAAACTAAAGATTTCAGAGAACATTATTATAGAAATAACACCTAATATTATGAATTGAACTATAAAACAAATCAAGCTGGCAACTTACTGGTTCATAATTATTACACATGGTGTATATAGGGGATTTTAAGAGAGTATATATTTTTTCTGTGTGTATTCAAGTAAAATGTACGGGTGTTCCTGGAAGCTATTCGAGGAACTGCAAAATTAAGACTATGAATCAAATATGAAAAATCAACTTTAAAATGAACTGTCTTAAATAGCAATACCACAGAATAATATTTGCGTCTTGTATCAAGACTCCAAAACTTATGTCAAAGTAGCAGATCATGATGAGGTGTACCTATAGGGGGATAAACTCCATCTTGTTTAAAACTTAAAAGTTTTAATAATCTCGACATAACAAATTTAAATCATCGGCGTATAGAAGAAAGTTTATATCTGTATCTAAAATATCGCTTATATCATTTATAAATATGTTAAATAAAAAAGGACCTAAATTAGAACCTTGCGGAACACCGTAAGTTGCCAGATATTGAGTCGACTTGAAACCGTTAATTTGAACATATTGCATTCTGTCGGGAAAGTAAAACTTAAATAAATTTAACAGTGATTGGGAAAAACCACAGCATGAAAGTTTATTTAACATGATACCATGATCAAGCCGATCGAACGCTTTGGAAAAGTCGGTGTATATTACATTCATCTGGATTCTCTTATCGATATTTTCTGCAATGTACTGTGTTACAGCTATAAGATTGGTAACGGTGGAACAACCTTTCATGAATCCATGTTGTTCTGTTGATATCATATTACTGACGTGATGATAAATCTTGTTTTGAAGTAACATCTCGAAACACTTTACAGAAATTACTAATAATTGAAATTGGACGATATTGTGCAATGTCTGATTTATCACCCTTTTTAAATACCGGGCAGACCTTAGATCATTTCCAGATAGATGTGATAGAACAAAATTTGAGACACATATTTAAGAGAACTTTTAAGGGATGGGGGAGAATTGAAGCGTAGTCTTTCAAAATAAAGGATGGAATATTATCTGGCCCCATAGTCATTTTAGATTTCATTGACTTTAACGTATTTCTAACTTCATCTTCGATAAAGGCATTTATATTTAAATTTGATACATTTAATAGATTAACCTCGGAATTTGGCTCAGTAGAATCAGTGTAAGACTTACAAAAAAGGTCAGCAAGTCTATTAATCATTTCAGTGGGATTCTCAAAGTAATTTTCATTGTCGGGAATTATGAGAGTTGTTAGAGTGTAGAACTATTAAAGTCCTAGGTAGGTCTAATGGCCCCCCTCCGAAAATACGACCTGGAGCAACAAAAAAAAAAACAAACATTATTTGCGAATATATATTGTAAAACATTTTGTACAAAGTAATAACTAACTCACATTATTTTCTATCCAATCAACGAAATTTGTAACCCTCGTATATACCCCAGGGTATCCCACTTCTGCGCATCGAAATCCGTACGAGACTACACCGATTTGGTAGAAACGGATAACTTCTCCGTCAATTGTACCCCAAAATAGTGGTCCTCCAGAGTCACCTTGGCAAGCGTCCTGCTTGCCGTCTGCTCTACCTGCGCAGATAATGTTGTCATCAATTATGGCCTTTTCAGCGAAAGCATTTTTACACTTATCCTGTTCGACTACTGGTATTTGAGCCAACTGAAGTGCTGCACTTGAGGGGCCGTCTAAAATAGAAAACAAATTTATAGGCTCCATATAACAAGTTTCTACTTATTTTTTTAGCAGCGTGATTTTAGCTAATTACGCCATAGTGCTGATATACTGGTCTTTAACCAATATTCTTTCTCTAATAGCATTATCTAAAGTTTCTCCAAAGTCTTAGTTAAGTTCTTAGGGACCGTATCATGTCCAATTTTTTCAGATTTTCGGTATAACAGTGTCCCTAATGTTTCTCCAGGATTTTGGTATGTATTCAAAGGTAAGACTGCAGGTTCTTTTTATTGTAGCATCCATTCCAGTGCCAGCTGCTAGCTTATATGAACTCTATATTCTGTTATTAATTCTTCTGTAAATATAAAGGTAATATAATATATTTTTTGTACTCACTGAAATAAAGTGCACCCCAGCCTGCAACCATGGCATTATATTTTACGAACGTGTTGCTTTTGAATGGTTCTTTGTTTGGTATACAAACAGGCCATATATTTGCTGAAATATATTAACAGATATTAAAAATATTAAACATTCTGTATCCTAGATACACTTACGATTCTTTGGCTCTTTTTCTAAAGTCAAAATGGCAATGTCATTAGTAAATTTCGTAGGGCTATAGTCTTCGTGAATTTTGGAGCTTACAATGTTGATGTCTTCAGGGAAAGCACCATCATTGTCGTCAAAAAGGTTAAGGTCACCAAGGCGAACCACGTATCTAAAAACACGATTGTATAGATTAATTTATCTTATATTGCTAATTCCTTTCTCCTTTGTGTCCCAAATTTAAATAAGAAGACGAAGAAATAGAGAAAGCTTAAATGACTACAAATCCCTTTATTAGAAAAAGAAGGCCAACCAATTGAAAATTCCAACCTAATACACTCATGGAGGGAAATGAGAACTTGCAGGTCGAGAACATTGGATGAGTCTCTTCAAAACATGCTAAAAAATTTCAAAGAAATGGTTTTCATTTCAGATTAATTTTAAATTTTGGGAACAACGAATCACATGGTCTAAAATGTTGTAAATATGGCGGATTAACAAGGACATTTTTACTTCCTTCGATAAGAGGGAAGTATTGTAATCGTAAAAAAGGCCCCTTCCTGGCTCAAAAGCAGTTATATACAGGGTGAGCAGTTTAAAAAATAATTTATTTTGAAAACTCGTCAGATTTCTACTAAAATTGGCATCTAAGTATTTTAGGAGCCAAAGATAACAGATCCTAAATAAGTTTTTAAAAATTCAAAATGGTGTTGTAAGGAATCGTAGTTAATAAAAAAAGGGTCCCCCTTAAATGGAATAATTAAAAGCGTCCTTTTGGTTTGTGTAACTGGTTCATTTTAAAAGTAGCCAATCATTACCGTTCAATAACGGAGAACGTGACGAAAAACACCGGGCGGGCGCAAAGTGAGAGTTCGGATGGGATCAAGAGGAAACTCGATGGAGAGAGGAAGGTGAAAAAGGATTTCTTGATTTGATGGTTTTAATTTTAAATTGTTAAAATGTAAGTGCTTACGAGTATACCATTTTTACAATTACTGTATCGAGGAAAGTTCTGGGTAAGAAACTTTACCAATTTTTTTATGGAGTAAGTATTCATTAAAGTAGGTACTTACAAGTCTTGTCTGTTATAAACGCAGTGAGCAGCTGTTAGAATGTGTTTGTTGCTTATTAACGATCCACCGCAAAGCCATTTTGGTGTGTTCGGATTTCTCGCATTTTTGTAACCCAAAATTGCAATAAATGGAATTTCATCTAAAAAATATTATATTTTCGATTTTGTTGTAATTCTTTTTTTGGTTAGAAGAAAAATAGCTTACTTAATTTAGCGGGGACTCCACCTACTACTCTGTAGTTGGTGACATTACTGATTCCACACTTAGGTCCATTCAGTTTTCCAACATCTGAATTTTCTGAACTATCCTTATGTTTCTTTGCACGTTCTTCCAGCCCTTCATTGCTGTTAAGGTCGTTTATGGATGCGTCCTGCGGACAACAAACCATGGGTATACCAGCGATGTAGCCGCATGATGAACTTCTAAGATATTTAACCGTTTCTGGATCCCTACTTCTAGTTCTGAGTAAATGGATCATAAATTGGCAACTTTTTATATTTATGCAGAGACCGTATTCATTTCTAGATGTGTAGCATGGAGTTCCTTCGGGTACTGAAACAGAAACTGAAAATATTTCAATGTAAATACAGTAACTATTGTTTTCGAAAGTAAAATTTATTTTAAATGTTGTATTCGAGGTGTAACTAGAAAAAAATGATTTTTCGTTCTGCAGACAAGCGGCGTGGAAGTTATGGCATAGTCAACGCAGCAAAAATAAAGAAAGAAAGACTACAAGATTATTAGGGTAGAAATGTATTACTTCTCAATAGTGTATATTTATTTTTTGATAGTATATTAAGAGAATTGGTTTACCTTTAATTATGTCGGAGTCCAACGTTGTTTAAAAGCACCTATTTGGATTGTAATCTAAACAGCTGCCTTACTAGTTAGTACTACATTTGAACAAGTACACCGTTGTCAATCTATCCATAAAGTTTACCAGTTAACTTGAACAAACAAAATAATTTAAGGTAAAAGATAAACAAATTAGTATCTAAATATTCTGTGAATAAGATTTTCATTATAGAATGCTAGTTTGGTAAGGAATTAACCCCTTTGCTAACAGACCGATTTCGCTATCTACAATATTATACCAGATTTACACAAAAAAAATTTTTTTTCAATTTCTGTTTTTAGGTAGGTATTTACTTATGATACAAAGATAGGGTTATAAACGACAAGAAAACAAAAAATATTTTATTATAATGCAAAAAACGATAGTTATTTATTTATAACCAGCATGACCTTGGGAGCACCAATCAGAAATTTACTCCCACTACAAAATTTGAATATACCAGGGCTAAAACACAATAATGAAATTATACTGACCCATGAAAGCAACATTGTGCGTTTAGTAAACGTGTTGCCATAGTGGCAACATTATACAGTTGGGCACTATGCATTTGTTGCCATTATGGCAGTGGCGACTTGTCCTAAGGGGCCAAAGGGCCTTGGCACTGGCGAAACATTTGTAAATATGTTATTCCTAGACAACAAATTTAATAATTCATGCAGTTGACTGTCCGCCGTCTATCCGAGCACATCGACCAGTGGCCCGGCTGCTTACACATCAATCCATTATAAAAGTTTACTAAAGATCACGCCATTCGCCTGTAGAAAGCTCTTCTTATACATTCAAACGGGGCCACGTTTCAGGCGGCTCGGAATGAATAGTTAGAATAGTATTGTTTCAATAGCGTGTTCGGGGTATTGCTTTTGACATTTTATGCGGGCTGAATTTTTGTTTGTTAGGTAGTTAGTTAGAATAGTTGAGTTTTTAAAGTATAATAATAACCCAATATATGCTTTTTAACGACCTCGAGTCAAAATCTAGGCTAGGCACCCGATAATGTTAATCCATGGCTCCTCCTATGTGCTAAGGCACAAGCCGCCACTGTATTATGGTAACATGGTAGCGAAGGGGTCAATTGAAGTACCATGCGACTTCAACGTGTTTTTAGCGAGTCGGAAAGTAGTGTAGGCTTATATGGCTTAGATACGTCAATTTAAATGTATTTAGAAATGCTTGAAATTCAGTTAAGCGAAAATATGTTTTAAAATGAATGTCCTTCGATTATTGATAAAGAAAACTGTAGAAACTAGCAGAACGACTAATTAAATTCCATAAAAGTTCGCATTGATCGGCTTTTGCAGAATAAACCATAACACCAACGTTTATTATATCATTAATACACGGTTCAATTTTAATGTCACCGATAACATTGTCATTTTAATATCATGACTTAATTATTTTTAATGAGCAACTAACTATTGTGTTAAAACGGTGCTGCATGAATTTTTAACTAGCATATTATGCAATTTTATGGCTACTTAATTTATTGCAAATCTACGCTCAAATAATATTGAAAGGTGTGATCCTTAAATAATTGACAAAGCAAGGTGATAAGAGATCAGCAGAAAGGATTACATCATTTAAAAAAAATAATTAAATTAATCTTCAAAAGTAAATTGAAAATATTCGCTCAAATTTGAAAGACATGGCAGGAAAAATTAGAAGACCCAAGAGTAATAGAAATTACAAATTGGAAATTAGTTGGTTAAAAAATTTGTATTAATCAATTATTATATTTGTATTAAAACAACATACAATGAGTAGATTTGATTTCTAGTGTCTTATAAATAAAACATCTTTGATTTAATATATAGTTAATAAGTCAAGTCAGATACATACATTGCAATTAAATATTTTACTTTGATACATTTTTGTGTTTGATTTATGTATATCCTGGTAAGTAGACGTAAACGAAACTCATAAATATATCTATTATTTTTAATTCAGTATGTTAAATTATTAAAATTAATGCACATCACTTTTTTATATTATTATCACACTAACTGATGAGATATTCATGTTTTTTTGTTCTTAAAATTGAGATAATGTAATTTCTATTTTTGACAATTTCAATTATTTCGCATTTTTTCGTTTAAATGATTGTAAGGTCTAAATCTCAAACTAAAAAAGATAGGAGAGTGTACCATTTAAATAAAAAATAACGGGGTTCGCTTTCATCTAGTCATCCTCTATATTATTGTCAAATTTTATATTATATTAGACAATAAAAAGATGTGCGCATGCTGGATCAAACTTTTGGTACTGCTTTGCTTGTGTTAGAGTGAATAGAAAATGGCGTTCGCACATATAGGAAAAGAACCGACACAATATCAACATTGCGAGTCGTAGCAAGCTATCGACCCGTCTAACTGGCAACGTCGATACCACATCCTTTCCTCTCCTGCACATACGAGCCCTATTTACTATTCACTTTAAGATAACCAAACCAGGACCGAAGGTTTGATCTTGCTACCACTGTATTTTGTTTACAGCAAAATATATTATAAAACTACCAATTTACAAAGCTATTTATTGAACGTTTTACGTTAGAAAAGAATAGTATGTCTTAAAAAGATTTATACATAAAAAAAATAATTCTAATTAATATCTTAGGTGCCTTAAATATATTCCTGTGTCAAAAATGTATCTATGGTTTTCTCTAAATATTTAAATCACTATTCTATATAATTTAAATAACAATAAATTATTATAATATACCTACAAGGTTTTAGCTAATGGAATCCTGTTCCGAAAATAACATACATAATTGCTTTAACAAATAACATACTAAATTTTTTTGGTTACAATTTCAATCTAATAGGTATAAATTTGAGAATCATATTTGTATTACGTATATTTTTATTTAAATATTATTAATATCCTTAGTTGATTTTTAAAATTACAACTCTAATAACCATTAGGTAGAAGAAACGAATTTATTATGCTGTTGACAAACAGGTATAATTTCAATTGAATTGACATTTAGCAAGCTTTTATTTTATACATATAGATTTGGAGTTTATAACACAATATTCAATCCAAGACTAGAAATTGTAATTACATTATAGATATTGAATGAGATCAAGAGCGGCTCCGTAGGCTGAATTTTCGGGGCCAATAACAATTTCCTTTTTGGCATATTTTTTTATTAAATGGCTCATGGATTGTAAGAATTTTAATCTCGGGAAAGCCGCGGTCCACTGGAACCGCCCTTGAATTAGATAGTATAACTCTCTATAGATCGTCAGAAGAGCACAAGAGAGAGGAACTTTTTTTTAAAGAGTTTTCACTAATGAGGAGGAGAAGTTTGTGCTTGAAGACCTTTTTTTTTTTTAGAAGTGTGATATTGAAAGGGCTTACTGTTATAAAATTGATGCAGGGCCCGACCTGGAAATGATTAGGGAAAATTAGAATAGATTTATTCTTTAAATTATACATTAATAGTGCAATACATACATAAACCTGTTTTCCTTTGTATTGTGGGTCCTACCTGTATATATAATTTATAAAGAAATAACCATAGATATTAAAAATGTTGAATGTCATGTAATGATTAATAAAAGTTGTCACTGTACGAAATAAAAATATTAAAAGTATTCTACACTTTGTACCTTATGATGTTCTTGTTCTTTCGTACAGTTTTTACCGCAGGTAGGTATTCTTCTGTGATTCCTTGGGTCTTCTACATCCTATAGGTATTCAGGACACCGCTAGTGTTATTATTTTTTAAATTGTCCTCAAAAATTTACCATAGTTCTTAATTAAACTTTCCTATGTAGTTTTTGATGACCCATGTAAAAAAAAATATAACTTATGCACCAATCTAGGTATAAGCTACATTATTTGTCAAAATTTATACGTCTCAGTAGAAATAATAATAATACCTACTCTCCCTAATTCACCCCCTTACAAGTGAATTTTAACCCCAAAAGCTAAGCTTGTGAGGGGAAAGAGACTGCTATTATTATTATTATTATTTGCCGTGGCGCTCCGGGGCGACTTACAGATGATTGATGGTGCCATTTGACTTACAGGCGAGGAAAACCTCACCCACCATCATCGAGACGGTAATGCATGGCGATTTTATAATCTGCATGTCATATCAACAGAAATTGAATTTCTATTAATACGGCACACATCAAATCCTATACCGAACCATGCAATTTAATTAAAAATCCACATGGTCTGGTCTTGGATTCGAAGCCCGGCAGTCTCCGACCATAAACTTGCCTATAAATGAATATAAGCGCGTTAGACTGCTACACCACCGACCCGATCAATATTTTAGTGTATACCTAATATAAATTTTCTTGAATTTAATAGATATAGGTATACCTACCAAATTACAAATTATTATCATTCAAAATATCTGCATAAATTAAATTCTTAAAATTAACATTATTTATGTTATTTATGAATTAAATAAATAACACCGGTTCCTGAATTGTACTAATTATCCTTCCTCCATGACATGTACCTTAGGGAACTCCCGAGGTTATAACCGTAAATCACCCCCATTCAACCAGTAGCGGCACCTCAGGGGCAGTGACCACCCAAAAATAATTGCATTTTGGATTTGAGATTAAATTTAGAGTTGTTAGAGCCGGTTTACATTACCTATGAAACGTATAGCGAAAGTAAAAGTTGGAAAGGCTTTTGGTAGGTAGAGAGGGGGTAAACGTCAAACCACATTAATGTATTCATAATATGCACAAACAAGATGAAAGACATTTATACAGAAATATAATCCTAACAATGTATTCAGTTGCTAATTTCCTAATAGTGTTTTTGCCAAAACAAGACAAAGACCAGAACCCCTATTTTTGTTTTGTTGAATATATTTGTTGAAATATTTGAACATTTTGCCCAAGCCATTTGTTGTGTTTTGCAAAGAGCAGTCTCTTGCCTTTCTCGATTGGTCCGACAAGATGATTATGTCACCCTTTCTTTCCACGATACAGCTAACCTTCAAAAACCAATAGATTATAACACGTTATGTCCAAATCGCCGTGGTGAATGATTGATTGGTCAAGCCGTATCGAGTAATTGGTCAAAGTGTAACGAGCGGGGATGCTGACGTTAACACGACCAGAAGCACTTCTTAAATCAACGAAACACCAGCTTTGGCATTGCTTGAAAAACCCAAGCCATACCGGCAGAGGGATGCCTGAAAGGGTGACAAAAATAGCTCTGAAAATACTTACAAAAAAGTGCAAGACGTAAGTAATGTGAAGATTTACTAAAACTTTGCAAATCAGGTGCTAGACCTGTTGAATTTCACCATTATTGTCACAATCTACCTGTATCCAATAATGTTAAAGACATTGTACCTGAACCTTCCATTGAAGGTAGTGACACAGACATTGAATATTATGACCTGTGAACTTTTTCTTTTTTTTTTGTTACAAGTCGACAAATTCTTAGTTTATACTTTGTGAAGGCTAGTTGTTTTGAAAACCTTTTTTGGGCAAATGTTTCATATCTTTTACTACAAACCGAGCTACTTTTTTGTAGCTTTTCCAAACAAACTGTGCGTACCATAAGTGGTACACAATAAGTATTTACCAACAAACTGTGTGTCTCTATATGGGCACGAAACATGCATTGATTCTATCTGGTGTGTACACTATACAAACACAACTGCATGAAGTTTAAAAATGCTTATAACGGTTGGTTCAGGTCGTGGATAAATTCTGGCGGAACAGTTTCGCATGTCGTCAATAGGTGGACGAAACTTTAGGTACTTTTATGAAACTATACACGTGTGAACACAAATCATGAACAAAATTTTTGAAAAATTTCACATTCGTCAAATGCAGACAAATAAGGCAGGAGAACCTGAAAGTAATCATAAATTTAGTGATGAAAACAAGAGAGGAAGATGCACTAAGTGCTACAAAACACTTAGCGAAAGAAATGGAAGATAATAATGAAGTATTCCAAGAGAGTAAATACATCATGCCAGGCATGTAGTGAGAAGTTCTTACGCAATAACTGTTTTTTTTTCTGCTACACACAATTTTCAGATAAAAAAAGAAAAAAATCCAATGTTGGTATATGTAAAAAACCGTGTGTACCATTTTTTGGCACAACGTTTTGAACATGTTTTTTGCAAAATTATACATTTTTATAATATAGTACGGTTTGTAACGATTCAAATAAAACAAATTTACCAAAAAAAAAGCCGCAGTTTCTGATAATAATTTATAAAATATCTGCCAGGTTTTAATGAATAATATTTTGTGACCATATATTGTACACACAGTCCATGTAACAACTTGCTGTGTACCACTTCTGGTACACACAGGGGTTAAAGTGTTAAACAGTTTCAAGATTTTACTGATTTTTTATTAAATTTTAACCTTTTGAAAAGCGTTTTCTCGAAACTCTAAAAATGTGAGTTATCTTGTTTTAGCAGTAACCCGATGTTATCATTTTATTTATTAGAGATTCCCACTAACTAATTTTAAATGGATGGCCTAAATAAAGGGTCATCATGCTGATACTTCGGAATACGGTTAGCTGGGCGGGCAGTGTATAACAGACTCGTAAAATCCCGGCGATGTCGGCGATATATGAAATAATAAATAAATTTGTTTACTGGGCATCAATCCGACATATTTTTAGTTTCCCTATTTTCTGTGATGCAAGTCTCAAAAGTATGGTAACACAGTATATAGTTTGTGGAACAAAGTGGATATGATGGTCATTTTGTGATGCGGACAATTCATTTGAGTACAGTATATTTTTTTCACGACCAACTAAAGCAAATTATAAAATTTTAAAAATTAATTTATATATTTTTTTTAATTTTCTTTATAACTTTAAAAAATTCAGTAAATATTTTTGGTGTCATAAGATACACCTGTCAACAAAAAAATTAGTTGTTAAATAAACTTATACAGTGACGTACGGCATGAATACACCTTCATCCCATCCCTTCTGTCCAAAAACTTATTTAGACTATAATTTTAAATTTTTTGATATTTTTTAAATAAATCATGTATTCTTGTTGGGAACTCATATCGTGATTGGTTTTCGAGCTATTCACACTCAAAGGTGGATAATTCTTCATTTAATTTATTTTTTCATTTTGTAATTTTAGATTTTTTTCTATAAATTCTCAACAGGGGTACATGATTTATTTAAAAAACATCAAAAAATTCAAATTTATAGTCCAAATAAGTTTTTGGAAAGTGGCGTAAAATTTAGAGGGTATGAATTACTTTATCCATGTCGTACGCCACTGGCAAAGTTTATTTAACTGATTGTTTTGCTAAGAAATAAAAAATTATAGCCTTTAATAATAATTTTTGAATTTTCAATTTTATTTCGGAAACCAGTAATATTTTATCAAAGTATGTTTCGTTTATAGTCTTATTTTTAATCAGAGAATCTTCAGTTGTTCTGTATCCCATTCGTATAACTATTATTTGGATTATTTAGGTAATAATTATAAAGCAGCATCAATGATATTTTTGATTTTCTAATAGAAGCAGACTTCGAAAATTAAGCATAATGGAAAATAATATATAAGAATTTCCCAAATTTAATGAACATAAATATAAACAGAAAATTTAATTTAAATTGGTATCAGAAGCGTAAATAGATGTGTGTGGATCAGAATTTAAACAAATTATTTTGCTGAAAATGTTTAATTTTTTTTTCTAAAAAAAAACAGGAATTATAGAAATTAGAGGGCATGATGAGTCATCAGAGTACCACAATAAGGATAATTTTAAATTATTTGTGGAATGTTTAAGCACGCAAGCTGATACATTTTAGATTTACCGAGAACGATTCAAAATTATTAATTATTTTATTTGTATTAATAGTATAGTAGTAAATTGATTGGACAAAAAGTATTTTTCTTATAATACTGCCCACCCAAATTTCAAAAACCACGAGCCGCCATTATATTTAATAAACTGGGTATGTATAGGTAGAAAAATATCGCAGCCCTGATGTCAGTTTAACAAATTTTAAGAATTTTGTGAAGGTACTTATTTTTTAATAATGTAGAAATAAGTTACTTCACTTGAACTGCTTGTAATATAATGCCAGGGTCGATATGAGTTAGCCAATCCATCTCTGATGACAACAAAACATGTGCTAAGAAGCAAAAATCACCCGTTATATTCTACTCAATACAGACAGTAAATATTGCGGCAAATTAATATCTTCTTAAACTAGATAGGTATGCACATTAAAAATGTGTGACTATTATAATAATTAGAATCGCCAAATTAATAAAAATACATCGCAATATTAGAAACAAAAATACAATAATTAATATTAGTAGTTAATGGTACTTTTGTCAGTTAGAAGAAAAACACACAGATTCTGAATCTTACTGACTCTTATAAAATTAAATTTAAGCTGTTTTTAAAAATTAAAAACTATTATTATTTAACTAAAAAAGAACAGATTAATGATAAAATAATATTTATGAAACTAAAAACTTACTTTGAGCTACGACATTATGCAAAAAAGCCAAGCAAACTACGCATATCC
Source organism: Psylliodes chrysocephalus (assembly GCA_927349885.1). Classification (NCBI taxonomy): domain Eukaryota; kingdom Metazoa; phylum Arthropoda; class Insecta; order Coleoptera; family Chrysomelidae; genus Psylliodes; species Psylliodes chrysocephalus. The sequence goes on along the minus strand of OV651826.1, from coordinate 23,171,799 downwards.
AAAGATTCATATTTCACAAAAGTCACAAAAAAATTTGGTTAATTTGGGCCACAATTGTGACACGTTTATTCAAATTTAAAAAATGGTTCTTATTCACTCTTTGATATTTGTGAAAGATACTAAAATCTCGACGAATTCAAATATGATCAGCCTGGCTGTAGTTGTTTAATTAAATATAGTGCTAGTTTCCCCGCCATGGTCAAACAAACATCAGAAGGTCACACGTTTTATAAAGAAAGAGTGCATAAAAATTACCAGCTACTGAGAAATCCATAACTACATAAATTTGCCCATAATGATTCACCATGTATCCCCGAGCAAATTAAAAACAGAATTTTCGTAATAAAATTAGTGTGTCGAAATAAACCAAATTATCTTCCGATTTTTGATGTATTTTGGGTATTAATTATAATAGAAATTAAATAAAACTAACACATTCACACGCTTAAGGGGCAAGGAGTTTTGCCACCCCCATTCCCCCAAAAAAATGGCACTAGATATACAATTTTCTAAAAAATGTTTCTCAATTATTCTATTTATATCGCGTTGTTTTTTCTAGTATTGTACTATTTAGATTTTGATTAGGACTATAGGTTGGGTTGCCATATTCAGAAATACAATTTCCTGACTTTCCTAATGAAAATTCCGGACATTTTTTTAAAATTACGGACAAAATAATGAACCTCCAACTTATGATATATTAATTAATAAACGTTTAATTAAAAAAAGTCTACGTTCTACAGTTTTAACTGCCAAAAGAACTATTTATACGGGATTTTCCTGAAAATTTCGGACAACTTACAATTTCCGGCATATTTCGGACAAAACACCAAAATTCCGGACTTGTACGGTCTTTCCTCACGTCTGGCAACCCTAACTATAGACCACTACCTCTATACTATTTATAAATTAAGAATACGAGTCCAAAACAACTATAATATGTTCGATTCGGACAGTGTCGGATTGGGACCTCCAAGGCCTATCGGTTCAGGAGAATGATCGAAGGGCCTCCCTTACCTTTTTTTCTCAGATTCATTGAAGAGCAAAAAAAAAAGGTCCACCGATGCACGTATTACGGGGTTTCTTCGCATTTGATTCTTTATCTTTTGACCGGTAGACCGACGAGCGACGGCCCAATCCGACACTGCGTTCGGACAATATACGAAATATAAAAAAATATATATATATTATGTACTGTTTTTGTGTCTTCACAATTTAACTCATATTATATACCCTCACCTAACCTAAAATCTGATCCTAAGGACTTATGTTTTTATTTTGAATAAACTACAAAACAAAATATAACTCATTTGCTGACAAATAAACGCACTTGAATCTTATAACTTAAATCAAACATTAATAAAAGGTAATATAACCTTTTTCAGCAATAATGGCTCAATTGATTTTTTCCCTTAATGCTGTAACTATACGCCGAGGCAGTGCCGTAGCCAGAGGGGGCACATGGGGCAATGCCCTACCTTAAAAATAGCCAGTCGTTATTACACATTACTTCATCTCTTTTAATTTATTTATTCGTATTGTGACGATAGTCTAATTTATTTATTTAAAACACTATTTACAATTTATTTATGACGTACTATTTAATTTATATAATACTTAGACACTATCTAATAATTCTAATTTATTTATTACACTTTAACTTTTCATTGCAATGCTCTATACTAAAACTGCCCGACGATGAGTCGGCTATTTATACCAAGTCCAACTCTGCTACGAGATGTCTCTAGACGCTTCCGAAAATTCCATATCTGACTCAACGGCACACTCCGCATGTTCTACCCGTTTCTCGAGCCTTAGCGGCATTCCCAGAACATTCCACCGTTTCGAGCATGAGTCGGTTGCCATAGACGTGAAGGATGCTTGCTTAGACAGAGTCGGCTTTAGAAATTTCATGACAGTATCTATGTACATTTATATCCGTCCTCTTCGCCTACTTTCCTGTCCTTTCTTGCTTTGTAATCTTTTATTTGTTATGAATTGTGTAACTGACGACTAGATAATACACGTAAATCAAGGTATTCGTGAGATTAACATTGTGGTTGTTAGAATAACATAACATTAACACGATAACATTTTGATTTAAAGAAGTTTTCTTAAAAACTATGAATTTTCGGATCTGTTAAGAAATTTTCTTATTTAGAATCACCCCAAAAATAATTGGAACCGAATTTGAGGACACCCATGTTAAGAGATTATATTTGCTATTTTTGCATGGTTTTTCGAACTTTGGACTAAAATAACTACGGCAACCATTTACAGTAGTGACCAATTAATAAGAGTATAGAAGTTTTGTCATTGACACTTTGTTCATAAATTTCGCAATGGGGTAATAATTAATAAGCAAGCACTTAAAAACGAATTGTGCTTGCAAATCCTTTAGTGCTTGCAAGCACATTAAATGGCTTAAAATGCGAAATTAAATTACCAATTACCACTTTTTATAAAGGGTTTCAATTACCAATTACCAATTACCTAGAACTAAAAGTGCTTGTGATTGAAACACTTTTTTAAGCACTTTTGATACGATTACTGCCTAGCTCTGCATGGGTTGTAGATTTTCAAGCACTAAGGAAGCAAAGCGCTCAGGTATATCAAAATCGGCTACCGATATGGTCCTGAAAGTCCATAAAATTGTTTTGAGTGACATTCGATTGAAGTTAGTAGAGATAGTTGAAGTTGTGAGGATTTCAAAAGATCAAACGTTTTACATATTATGCAATATTTTAGACATGAGAAAACTGTCCACAAGATGGGTGCTGCGATTAGTCACATCATAGCAAAACTCATTCTTGTGAACGTTTCATAATAATGTTTGGTGCTATTTGAGATATTTTTGCGCAGATTTATAAATATGGACGAGACTTAGGTTGATCATTATACACCGAAATTAAGGTATGAATACAAGAGCTATCTTCGAAAGAAAGCCGCAACTTAACAAGGAAGATGAATAAGAACAAACTCATTTCACAACACAGCTAGATACAGAATATCTAGCAGTTAGGCCTTTACAAGTTATATAATTCCTAACGGAAAATTATTTTTATTGACAAAAAGGGAAACGTATGATCTCTTTGCAACAGTGGCAACATTCGGCTGCAGGACTGCTTCATGCGAATCTACCTTTTGGATAAACAAGCTTTAAAGAATGACGTTGGCTTATGAGAGAATATCAGGTCTGGTGTTTCATTTAGTTTTATCGATTTTGAATTTGTATAAACGTGTTTAAACACCTGTGTTATAAACGCTACATGCACGCTTATTTTGCAAATAATTTCCTGGTCAAACTACGTTCGATCCTCTCTTCACTCACGTCTCTGACCACCACACCCTCGGCCCAACTATAACGTTGTGCCCTATTTCAAATTTCGGATGCCCTACCTAAAAATCGATTCTGGCTACGGTCCTGCGCTGAGGATTGTTAGGCAAATACTTCTTCATTTGATGCCATAAAGTTTGATGACATACTTGAAGGCCACGATAAAACTTTTACATCATAGTCTCTCCAAACCACTTTTTTATTGTTTTTACAGTCTCGTAGGACGCATCATCTTGTTGAAATATAATACTTCACAAATACTTTTCTGCATTTACAGTAGCATCAATGAACTCATATTTGCCAACTCGTGCATCCCATATCATAACCCCCTGGGGAAATTTTACCAAACGTTCAGATTTTTTTACAATAATCATCTAAGTATACATCGAATTTTGATTCGTCGCTGAAGATAACACTCTATCTTTCGTTGTCCAGAATATTCCTATCTATACAACGCAAATATGAAGTAATATTATCTGATATAATCAAAATAAGCAAGTCGGCCTATCCCGTACGTCAGAGGAGACTATCCGAAGAAGAAATCAGACAAATCAGTATTACATTTAGGACCAGCAATTTTTTCTTCAATTTCTAATAAGTCTTTTCCCAAAAAACGTTTTTTATGTTTTCTGTATATTATTCTTGAAGGTAAACTTGGAGTCGTAGAATGGGAAATACCCTATACCTTTAGGGAGTCACAGTCACTTTGAACCCAAGACGCCAATTTTACTAGGTGGGTGGTACACCATGACACTATTAGCACCATGGTTATGAAATGATTCATGATACTGTAATGATAATTTGTTGGGAAAACAAAGTCTCATACCTCATACCCTAATATAAAACTTCCGAATCATTCGTTGTGTGAATTTGATGAGAAAAAATAGATACCTACACAAATTAGAAGCAACCTGAAACAATTTCGGCTATTTAGGTACTTAATAGAAATATAATCTATTAATTTCGAATATTATAAACTCCAAATAAATCTCAAGAACTACATTATTACATTTTTATCAGATAATTGTTTTTAAATATATGTTAATCTAACATCGATTATAAAATTAAAAAGTGCAAATATGTTTGAAGAATGATTAGTGAAACGATTTCTCTAAAAATAATGAAAATTTTAGGTTTAATTGTATGCTTAAATGTTATCAAATGTTATGAAGGAGGAATTCTTTTTCCAAGGATATCAAAAACTAGGGAAGTGAAATCTTTAGATGGATTATGGTCATTTACACTATCATCAGATGGTTTATTTGATATTAATTCTGGACTTACGGTGAGAAACATTTTACTTACGAAATTACTAATAAAACTGAAGTAAATGTAAAATTTTTTTGAGAAAATTTAGATATTTTGACACTAACAAATTGGTACAACCGTCTATATTTAAAGAATATTATATTATAGAAAATATTATGAGTGAAGCATAAGATACGTATTGGTTAATACAAATTGGACGAAAGTTAGAACTATCATAGGTTTTGAAGACCTTTTTACTTCATCGTGATTATCATATTTGATGTTTTTCAAGGGTGGAGAAGATGATCAGGATATTTATTTAATGCCAGTACCGTCGAGCTATAATGACATTCCAACAACTTCAGAAGCTAGAGACCACGTAGGACCAGTTACATATGAAAAAACCTTCTTTATACCTAGCAGTTGGCGTTCTAACAAAAGGATATGGTTGAGATTCGGTTCAGTTTGTTATTCTGCACAAGTAGTAAGTAATAAATACAACACTTATTATTTTGTATTAGAAATAACATGTGGTAACTACGATATCCCTATCGCTATGCTCTCTAGCTTTGTGACTGCTGTTCGGTTCGACTAATATCTCATCACCATATCTTCTAATTCTAGTCGACGACTGGCTGTTACCATTTTATTAACTTATATACTAGTCGTATGCCTAACACAAATAAATACTGTATATCATAGTTGTTATATTGATAAAACTATTCTATTTTTGTTCTAGTACATTAATGGTAACTTAAGTATATCACATGAAATTGGCCACTTACCATTTACAGGAGATATCACATCATTTTTAATAAACGATGAAAATGTTATTAGAGTAATCGTGGATAACACTCCAAGCATTTCAACAATTCCTCAAGGATCTGTTAGTATTTTACCAAGGTAGGTAATCTTTATTGATCATCCATCGCTTAATCTTTGGTCTGATGGTGTAGAAACTTCCAATCAGACCTGAATAGGTATATTTACCGTTGAAGTCTTTATCTACAGTAGGGGCAGTTATAAAAGTCTAGCCACCGAATGAACGATCGTTTAAACATTTAAAAAATCTATAGCATAGCTTAAATATTTTAGCTGGTTTGTTTCATTTAACCATTTCCTAGCATCTATGACGATATATAATACGTATGTATTATTTATGCTTTTAGTGGCAGAAAGGTCCTGAATTACACCTATGACTTTTTTGAATACTCTGGAATTGACAGACCCGTAGTTTTGTATACAACCCCTATGGTTTACATTGATGACATTACAATAACTACAAAAATTAGTGGAACAAGTGGTACGTAATATTTTGTAGTTAGTTCATTTTGAACCATTATATTTGTCGATTGTGGAAGACTGAAAAATAAAATTTGTAACTTAGATAAAAATTCTAAATACATTTGCAACTCTAAAGTTTAATTGAGGTACAATAAAAGATACTTGTAAAAACAATGAAACGGAATTTTTAACTGGCGTCTTTAGATCAAGTAGTTCAACACTTTCGAATCTATTACAAAGATTATTATTCTCCCAGAGATTCCTCTTTCTGGATATTTCCCATCTTTTTTATAAACTAAATACTTTAGAAATGTTCTTTGTACATTATTCAGCATAATTTAAAATGGCTTTCATACAACAGAGCAATGATATTCCCATGAAAAGTAATTAATTTTAGTGGGTTTTCAAGATCTTTTTTTTCACCCTTTCAGGCTTAAATTTGCTCCCCTCTGAGGGGTTCCGGCAGACTCCAACAATCAAGCTTGGGTCCAGCCTGCTTTGTCTCCTCTTGAGGTTCGCATGGCGGCACTGAAGAACAGGTGCCCTATTGTGTCATCATTTGGATCCCCTACTTCTCCTCATTGATTATAAAGATCTTACAGGACACTCAATATACCCTCTTCTTATTTTGAAGAATGGATAGTTTCGAAAAAAAAAAATCCGGGAACTGAAAATTTTTCAAAATTATTAATTAAGAACTGCCCAACAACTACTAAAAAAATAAAAAAAAAATTTATTCCGATCAAGTTCATCCAAATATTGACGAAAAACTATTTTACGTTTCCAAGTTACAACTTTTATTCTAGTTAAACTTTCTGCATTGTAAATCTACAATTGATATTATTATTTAGGTTTTGTGAGTTACCAAGTAGATATAAGTGAAAATAACACCAAAATTACTTACTTGGTTAGAGTCCTGGATGCAAGTAACACAGAAATTGCACATACGGATACAAAAATTGGTAAAATTGAAGTACCCGAAGCAAACTTTTGGTGGCCTTACTTGATGCATGATAATCCTGGTTATCAATATAAGTTAAAAGTAAATATATATGCTCTTATTTTGTATTTTATTATTATCATGGAAAATTTACTTTTTAGGTGGAAATCTACAATTCAGATACATTACTGGATTCATATTCACAACCATTTGGCATTAGAGAACTTGCTTGGAACAACACCAGTTTTACGATTAATGGAGAACCAATATACTTAAGAGGATTTGGGCGACATGAGGATTCCGATATTCGTGGTAAAGGCATGGACCTCCCTTTAATCATAAGAGACCATAACTTGATTAAGTGGATAGGTGCTAATTCTTATAGAACATCGCATTACCCATACGCCGAGGAAATTATGGATTTGGCTGATAAATTGGGCATCATGATTATTGACGAGTCGCCCGCAGTTAATACGGAGTAAGAATAAACTATTTGAGCTTAAGTGGGGTGAACATATAATCTCCATTGACATTTTAATAGCCTTCTGGAAATATTTTTGGCTAGTTTTCTGTCAAACTTTTTTATCTCTCCTCTTTCTTCACAAGTTTTACGTGAACAAATCTTTCTCTGTCACCTGTTTAAGCATCACATTTCCTATTTTTCAACTTTCAATTGCCATCATTAGTGAGCATTTCTGCCAAATTTCGATGGTCTATAATATATGGACCCTTAAAATTTGATGCTTACAGCCAATAACCCCTGAAAATTATATTAAATTTTTTTAGAAACTTCAATAATGAACTACTAGAAAATCACAAAAAATCGCTAACAGAACTTTACCAAAGGGACAAAAACCGGCCAAGTGTAGTGATTTGGTCTTGTGCAAATGAACCCAGAACTCAGGATAAAGCATCAGAAATTTACTACAAGTAAGTAACTATATAAACATTGTTTTTAATCTTTAACCAGAACGTGTTATTTTTGTCACTTTATGGATTGTTTGAATAAGTTATGAGGTCCGTTATCACACATTAGTGTTAATGCTCTTTATTTAACTGAATCATCAAATACTTCAATCGGAAATTCCACTACTACAGGTGGTACACTTAATTCGTTATTTGAAAGGTAGACTTGTAAGTAGAAAGGTGGTACACGTCGAACGATTTCCGCTAATTTGCAGCCATATTTCTTTTTTATGCGTATTAAGTGGAAAAACTGCGCAGCGGTACCTTTCAAGTCTACCTGATGTTATAATAGTACCTTCTCTTTCCACTGCGACCCCATATGACCTATTATGGATCATACCTAAATTAGTTCTATTTGGAATGAAGGTCATAGTTGTCGTATGAGACTTGTTTAAATTAGGTAGTGTTGGATCAAATTTAATGTCTGAACTACTAGGACTGGGGACATTAGAATGCACTACCGTTTAACCATCTAAAGTTATCTGGAATTCAGCGGTTTTCGTGTGTCGCCATCACTGGGGCAATGTCTACCACACTGACGGGAGGTATGGGAAGTATGCTGATCGCATTTTGCCGGAAAGGGAGGCCAGAATGGTCTTCTACAAACTCCTAATCAATCAATCTAAGCAGGAACGGCGGTGAGAAAAACAACCACCACATTCTCAAAATGGTCTCAGACTCGCTAGTTATCCAGCAGCACAGCGTTCCCATTTCCGAGAGAGATGAATGGAACAAGGGAGATATTCCCCTCTTTCAGGCGGACTGAAAAAGGAGTTCGCGCTGGAGTATCCGGCTAGAAGCCAAAAGTTCACGTATCAATAAATCTGGACACTTTTGACACGATCTTCCAAGCAGAACTGACAAAATAAAAGCCGGTTGATTGCTATAAAATTGTAAGCGAGAGAATTAAATAATCTTATACAATCTTATTCTAGTTTTTCCCATTTTAAAACATTGACTCAAACTTCAAAATAAGTTAGTTAGATTAATAACTTTGATAACTTTCTTTAAGACAGGTTACTAGCCATATACGTTCATTGGATTCAAGCAGACCTATTACAATTATCAACATGTATACGTATAATAGTGAATTTTCGGTAAGTCTATCTAAACATTGTTAATCTTGCCTGCTTAGCCTAATGGCCGCTCGTATTCAAACGGACTTTTTAGAACATCCATTAGGACCGGTTAGCGTTGGCTGAATATGGTCCATAATGTCAAAAAGTCAGCTGGAGTATGAGGAGCCTAAAAATATAGCCAAAATAAAAATATTAGATATTATTGAATTAACATAAATCGAATTGTTTTTAGGAACAATTCGTTGATATCATAGGGGTTAATCGTTATAACGCTTGGTATTTATATACAGGGGAACTAGATGTTATTAATCCAGAGTTGGTGACAGAACTTAAAAATTGGCACAAAAAACACAATAAACCGGTTTTAATAACTGAATATGGTGGCGATACCTTAGAAGGATATCACAGCGTAAGTGCTAAATCAAAAATAAACTTTAAAAACCTTTTTGTTTAACAAATACTTTGTTTTTTTGTTTATTTCAGCTACCTAATTTTGTTTGGTCCGAGGAATTTCAAGTTGATTTGTTGTCAAATCATTTTAAAGCTTTTGACGCTGTTCGCAAGCAGGGATGGCTTGTAGGGGAAATGATATGGAATTTTGCCGATTTCAAAACTTCGCAAAGTAAACATTTATTTTTCTATATATAAAGGGTGTTTTTATAGGTTTGATAGAACTTTACATCTGCCAGACTGAACTGTCAGTCTGACGCTATTCATAAAATTTCTGTTCTGGAAAATTTACATGAATAGATTTACGCTTGAACACCACTACCAAATTCTTCACATTTACTTTGAAAGTCAGTCATCGCTTCTCCAAACGCATAGAGGATTAATTTCGAGAAATGGACCTGTTAACTATCCATCCAAGTCCTGTGATGTGACGCCCCTAGATTATTTTCTGTAGAGCTGTCAGTCATTATTTTATGCTGATAAACCAGCAACAACTAAAGACTTAGAAGCCAACATTGTTTGGTATTAATGACATATGACCAGAAGGGCTCGAAAGTCACCCAAATTGGACCAAAAGAATATGCTATCTTGCAGACTGCCGCGGTGGCCACATGCTGCAAATAATTTTTAAATGTTAATGCAATAGACTATTTTTTTTAAATAATATTACTTTTTTTTATCACAAAATATTTTCTTTATTATTTGTTTAAAGTTTTATCATCCTTAAAAAAATACCCTTTAGTATGAGGTCCGATGCGTAATTTTTAATAACTATAAGTAATGCCTAAATGTAGTTACACACAATACTTAGGTGCATCTTTTCTGACACCTTACGATGTTAAAGATGCCTTAATAGAATGGATGCCAGTCTTTGCAAGGAGCACCAGTTTGTTGTGTCACAGGAACATACAAACAACGCAGATGTCTAATACCTTTCAATCAAATATCTTTCACTTTCCCATTTACTAAAAGAACTCTCTTCAAAATGAAATCCGAAACAATATTTTTAAACTAATTTAAAGACATAGCTTATAACATTTTTAGACCATCCTATAATTGAATATTCGTAAAAACATATTTGTTTTTAGAGATAAACAGAGTTGGAGGAAATAAAAAAGGAATTTTTACTAGAAATCGTGAACCAAAAGATAGTGCTCATTTATTAAGAAGAAGGTACTGGGGTCTTGCTAAGGAATTAAATAATGTTACTGTGCCCACTGATTTGACAGAATATGTTATTAATGATGATGATAACGATGATGATGATGACGACGACGATGATGATGACGATGATGATGATGACGACGATGATGATGATGACGACGACGACGACGACGATGATAACACACCAAGTTCTGGCAGTCTACTAAATACTAGATTGAGTTTATTAGTGCATTCTATTTTCTTGAGTGTACTTTTTTTCTCTTTTAGATATTAAGATTTTCTCTACGTTTTTAAACTAAAAACTTTTATATGTTGCAGGATTTAATAAAAGTATAACTATTACAAAAGAAATCTATTTATTGTAAGAATCTTGCTCTATTTCATACTTAATTTAAAATATGTATTACATTTAATCTACCACTCAGTAACATGTACAAATTCGTATGGAACCGCCCTAGGTACAGGGCTCCTAAAGAACAGTATAAAAAGTTATATTGACACGACATCAAAACTATTTGTCGCTGTATTTTACAATGTGAAAAATAGACTTGTTTAGCAAAAAACTTACAGATGTGAAGGTAATTATAATTAAAAAAAAAAATCTTTGAGGTAATTTCTCTTCAAAATATTCGGATTATTTAACCAAATAAATATTTAGGAACTACAAATATCAACGTAAATTGTTTCTTGCATAGAATGCGTTTTTTATTTTTGGTTCAGTACCGAACATCTATAAGTTTTTTGTACCATACAAGATAAAACTGTGACCACAAATCAAATTGTACCCTCGTATATGGATTATTTGACTCGATTTGCCAGTATTTACTTACGATTTCAGCGGAAATAGTTGGCATTTTGTGAATGTAGCAACTTAAATATTTTTGCATTTTTTAAATTTTCCACTAACTCCAGATTTTTGCGATATCATTCTGTGTAATATCTCAAGAATAACAAAGAAATCAGTGAGAATGAAGATAAAAGAATGAAGGTAATTCAGAAATAAATTGTATAGAGAAGAACTAAAGATAGAACCAGTTAGAATAAAACATACAATAAGAACATCTGTCTTGGAAGCTTGGAGAATTTGTAAAAATTGTATAATCAAGGGAGAGATGAAGAAAAGATAGGCATACCTGCAATATTAGAGAAAATTACTGCACAAATATCCTACTACAACGCAACTCTTGACAAAATTAGTACTAAAAAAAGGAACATTTTTATTGCAGAACTATGAGATTTCAAGGACGGATTGTTTTAAAATAATTTATTAAAAGAAGTAACTTGCGTATGTACGGCAACAAAGTATAATTTATTATGGATATTTATTTTATCTTGCTAAAATATTTAAGTTGCGTTACTTACATACTACTCAAACATTTAAGGAATGTACTTTTATTAGTTTCCCATCTTTTATCAAAACGTTGCTGTCCTTTAGTACGTATTTTGGTCAACTTTATGCATAAATACGAATTATGTACAAGAATTCCAGCACGAAAATGATATTAACACAATGAAAAATTGTGTTTTAAAAACATTTTATATAATAAACAATTAGCAAAACATTTAAATTACAAAATAGAATTTGCATTAAACCCCTTACTAACTAGTTTCACGAATATATTATCTCGTTGGGAAAATATAGATTAATAAAAGCGTTTTAGTACAATAAAAATATAAAAAAGTTGCACATACAAAAAATATATAAATTAATCAAGGACAAAATATATTCATACGGCTAATTTCACAAATTGCCTGTGAATATTTTTTAAAATATTCAGAAAAATTGAAGGAAAATAATTTATTCAAACTGTTGAATGTAAGTAATCATAACCTTTCAAATCCTTACTATATCAGAGTCAAGTATGTTCCAGTTAACACTCTCAAGCTCAAATATAATTGCTGTACAATATTTAAGATATATTCAAAAATCGCTCTACCTAAGTGATCCAAAAAAATATTTCTAAAGACAAATATGAATCATGCCTCTGAATGAAGTCCAAACACTTTTTGTGGATCACTTCATATTAAAAACTTTTAATTTCTAAAATATCTACAAACTGCGTTTGAAAAAGGTGGCTTGTGCAAACTGCAAAAATCCAACCACTGTCAGGACACTAGATAACAATCGCTCAAAATAGAAGAAAGAAAAATAAAAAATGTAGTACCAATGTCATTTATAAATATATTCATAACATACTAATCATAAGGGCGTTAATTAGAACAATTTATTGTAACTAGAAAAAAATAAATTGAAATAAATGCATGTAATAAGAAGATACTAAACAAAAATGCACTCAATCATAATTCAAATATATAAACAAATTTTTGTTGTCATGTCAATTGTATTTAAAGTATAATAGCCCAATCGGATTAGGTGAAGAACAGGCTTGAGATTCTGAAAAATTCGAAGCAGCAATTTTCCTTCGGAATTCGTTGGAGGGGGTCTGTGGTAGTCTAAATTCAAAAAGTTGGGATTCCAAAGTTGTCGTTACCTCCGTCAGCTTGATTTAAAGGGTTATTTTTTGTATCTTGAATAACTCATTTATTTTCAATTTTACACGGAAAATAGTTTTTACAAAAGTTATTTAAAATTAAATTTCCTACAATTCTGCTTTTTTTTGTACGATCGATTTTTTTCGATTTAAACCCGAAAAGAGGGGGTGAATTTTTGGTTATAGAATAACTCGTTTATTTTCAATTTTACGAGAAAAATTGTTATAAACAAAGTTGTTTAAAATTAAATTTCCTACAATTCTGTTTTTTTGTACGCTTGATTTTTTTGTATTTATCCCTGAGAAGAGTGGGGGTAAACTCTTATCATTGTATTATCACGTTTCTTTTTAATTCCAGGTATCAGCAAAAAAAAACAAACAGAAAAAATAATGGTACAACATCAATAATAAACGTGACAATACAATACTTAGGTTCACCCCCACTCTTCTCAGAGATAAATACAAAAAAATCGAGCGTACAAAAAAAAACAGAATTGTAGGAAATTTAATTTTAAACAACTTTGTTTATAACAATTTTTCTCGTAAAATTGAAAATAAACGAGTTATTCTATAACCAAAAATTCACCCCTCTTTTCGGGTATAAATCTAAAAAATCGATCGTACAAAAAAAAACAGAATTGTAGAAAATTTAATTTTAAACAACTTTGTTTATAACAATTTTTCTCGTAAAATTGAAAATAAACGAGTTATTCTATAACCAAAAATTAACCCCCTCTTTTCGGGTATAAATCGAAAAAATCGATCGTATAAAAAAAAACAGAATTGTAGGAAATTTAATTTTAAACAACTTTGTTTATAACAATTTTTCTCGTAAAATTGAAAATAAACGAGTTATTCTATAACCAAAAATTCACCCCCTCTTTTCGGGTATAAATTGAAAAAAATCGAACGTACAAAAAAAAAGCAGAATTGTAGGAAATTTAATTTTAAATAACTTTTGTAAAAACTATTTTCCGTGTAAAATTGAAAATAAATGAGTTATTCAAGATACAAAAAATAACCCTTTAAATCAAGATGGCGGAGGTAACGACAACTTTGGAATCCCAACTTTTTGAATTTAGACTACCAGAGACCCCCTCCAAGGAATTCCGAAGGAAAATTGCTGCTTCGAATTTTTCAGAATCTAAAATACTAATCCGATTGGGCTATAACTAATCACCTCCCTTTGCAGTATTAATAAAACTTTCAAATTAAACAATGCATCTTCATTAATAGTGAAAAGAAGCACAACTTCTGTTTGAAGGGTTCATAAATGAAACAATTATCGATAACAAAATAGAAATAATAACCATCAGCACAACCACACATCATATCCATAAACTTTACCAAATGAGTGGGACAGCATTTTAAGTAACTAATGGCAGTTTTTCCACAAAATTTCCCTAGTTATCTTTTTCTTCATCAGAATCTTCATCATTAGAATCCTCTTCAGAATCAGATTGATCACTTGTTTCATCCTGTAAATAAAGAATAAAAGTTGTAATTTTAATAAAAAGTTAGCTAGTCTCTGGAACTATTGCAATACTTTTGATGACACCCTGTATAATGCGACAAGCATTTGGGATAACTTTCAAGCAAAGCCTGCAGAATTACCTCATCATCATCGTCCTCTTCAGAGGCCTTTTGATTGTTTTGTTTCTTCCTAGAATTCGAAAAGTTTTCTAATTCTTCCTTGGTCATACTTTTCAAGAATTTCTCGAAATCTAAGATGTAGGCTTTCTTCTTTTGAACTAATTCCTCCTCGTATCGCTTCCTTTCATCTGAAGTCAAAGCTTTCCATGCTTTAGCCGCTGGTTCTTCTCCATTATATGAGGAAGCAAAATATTTAAAGGGAGATCTAAAAACAGTACGAAAAAAATAATTTCCAAATAACAATTTTCCAAGTTTTAAACTTACATTGGTGGTTGTTCAGGTTCAACTAATTTTCTTGGTTTCTTTTCAGTTTTTTTAGATGAACTATTCGCTTTATTTACAACTGGCTTTTTGATCTCAGTACTGGTTTCTGGCTTTTTCTTGACTACTTTTTTACCTTTTGATCCTTTCTTTCTCTTTTCATCTTCAGATTTTCTCCGCTTTGGACCCTTAAGAAGCTCCAACTCCCTTTCTTCCTCTGGTAAAGATTCTATATAGGTTGCGAAATCTTTATTGTACTTTTCAATAGCCTTTAATAAAAAAATATGTATTTAGATGTTCGTTTCAAATTTTTTTTTTCTACTAGAAATTTCTGTTCCCCCAAAAAATATTTTGATTAATCAAAAAACAGTAAATGCAGAAAATTAAAACATAATTTTTATCATTGTAATTGCATTTTAATGTGTGGACAGTAAGGATAATTGGAGTTATAACTAAATGATAAAATTTTCAACCAATTAGTACATTTTATCCATATTTATAAGGCAAGCAAACCACTAGATGAACAAATTTTAGTGTTGAATTTTACTAGAAAATAAATGCAAGTTGGCTGAATCCAATCCTACAGGTCAATGGTAATAATTAACATATCTAAGCATGAAATCTAATACTAAAGAATTTTATATAAATAATTCACAGCATGTTTTTTAACATTATAATTTCACTTTAATTCTGTGGTCGGCGCTAAAAAAGTAATAAATCGATATTACACATTTTTTGAGAATGGCGCTAGAAAATTTTGAGACACATCAATAAGGATTTTTAGAATCCAAATCTACTATCTTTTTGAGAGATTTGGTCCTGTAAAAATTAAAAAAATATGTAGACATATTTTGTTTTAACTGTTTTGTTACAAAATTTGACTGTTTATGTTTAATTATGAAGTTTTGTCTTTCGCGGTTACCTTTGTATTATTATGTTTTTTTGTATCTTATTTTTATTACTTTACAACGTATATAGACTTAGATCCTTTTAACAGTCTAAATTATAAACACTCTTCTAAACGTATCTTTACTAAAAATTCCATTTACGTAAAAAACGACTTATGACCTTTTAAGCGCCAGCCACAGAATTGCAGTAATACGAATAATTTTAATTTTTTATAAATGTAACTGTATTGTATTATTTATACTATATCGTATTGTGTTCTTTGTATCTCATACTAATACAATTTGTAACTGAATTAATAAAGAAAATAACCCTCCCTTTTAGTTGGTTACAAAAGCTTTAAAAGTAGCTGATGTAGAACAGAAGAAATATAAATTTATATGAATTAATATTGATGTCCTACCTTGTCAAATAATTCCTTGTAGTTTTTCTTTTCTTCCTCAGTACATTCTTTCCATTGGTTTGAAACAAAGACGAGCCTTTCTTTAACTGGAACAGTTTTAATGTCCTCAGAATGCATAAGCATCCTAGAGAAGAGGTTATAAGCAGACACCGGAGGCTTAGGTGGTTTTCCAGAGACACGTTCTTTGACAAGAAGTTCTTCTTTTGTAAGCTGAGGTTTGTTTTGGCTAGTATGGATATATTCCGGGTGGTTTTTGATGTATTCTTTCAATTCATCCTATACAAAAAAAAAGAGTTCATTTTGTAAATATCCATTAAATGCATAATTTATATTGTTGAGAGCAAGGCAAACATTCATCAAAATTCAATAAACTTATTTATTCTAAAATATAAAAAAATGTAATCAATATTAATGTCTCCATACCTCATACTTCAAGGTTTCAGCTTCAGCAAAACTAATCCACTCAATTTTTTTATCATCTGGCATTTGTTTCCACTTTTCCTTGCAAAATTCTCTGAATGCAGTTTTATCATCAACTTGCTCTTTAGAAGCTTCGGCCATGTGATAGTACTGGAAAGCACTCAAAGGTCGTTTGGGTAGTTTCTCTTTAGGGGGTTTGGGTGGCTTAGGAGGAGGTTTTTCAACCACAGGTTTGGGTGGCTTTGGGGGTTTCTGTAGTTTGGGATGTTTCTTTGACTTAGAATCTCTTTCTGGTTTTAATTCAGGATGAATTTCACTAAAAATATTTTTATAATAAAATAATGTAGAGATATTTTAATTAATTACTCACTAAAATTCTTTCATTTTCTGATCGTACTCTTCTTTATTTTTGTTGGCAATATTTTCATACTTCAATCTCTTCTCAGGTGCCAATACTTTGAACTTTTGACTACACATCTTTGCCAGTTCAGTCTAAAAGCAATCCATTACTAGTAAATGCCACACAAATTCCAAAAATCAATTAATGAACTCTTTGACACCAAAATAACACAAAAGATGTTTGATGAAACAAATTAAAGACATACTAATAATATTATATTATTGTAAAGTAGGTATGTAGATAATGGAGCCTTTACAGAAAATGACATTGACTAAAAAAAAAGTCTTACTGCATCCAAGCCAGGATGGTCTACTTGCAAGGAATCCTTTTTCTTTAAATAATAAATGAAATATGCAGATAATGGTCGTCTTGGCATATCAGGATGCCTATATTTTACAATTTTCTTTTTAGCTCTGGGCACTAAAATCCATTCTTTGGCATCTTGAAGAACTTCTTTTAATATTCTGTATCTCCTAATTTTCTTTAAAACTAAACTCCATGTCTTTTTACACTCATCTGCAGTGTAGTTTTTAAAAGCAATCTAAGAAAAAACAGTATTAAACTTGAAATGGTTAAAGGTTGAATAAATAAAAATAGAAATTCTGTTACTATTAATTAAATACTTATAGTATTTGAGTTACCTTATCCCAATCTATAGTTTCTGCTCTTTTCATGAATGGTTTTAAATCATTTTCAGGTAAAGTTACTTCCATTCTTTCAATTAGTTCATTTAAATCACTGTCAGACCACTCAATGCCACCTCTACGTTCTAAAAAAAGGATTAGAACATTTTAAATATTTATTATGTGAATAATACAAACATGCAAATTCAATAAATGATGAAACCAAGAAAAAATGTCAAACCTTCAGTAAACAATATTATAAATATTTTTTTTTTATAATAATAAAACTTCTAGCATATATTTTCTGTTTTTGTTAATATAAAATTTTAATTAAATATAAAGTTAGGAGGAATGTTACCTTTTGGTGATTCTTTCTTTTCAATTCTCCTTTCTAATTGTTTAAGAAGATCATTTTCATCCCAATCTGAATCTAAACCTTCATCTTTAATAGATATTGTTACAACGTTCTCATCACCTTCATTCAATTTTCCAGCATTAATATCAACTATATTTACCTCATGGTGTAAACAATTAATTAGGGCATTATCTAAATCTAAACATTCTAACTTTATTGAGTTTATACCTTTGGGAGATTTAGATGATTTTGAAGTGGTAGAAACATCTAAATCTAAACTTTCTGACTTTATTGAGTTTATACCCTTGGGAGTTTTAGATGATTTTGAAGTGGTAGAAACATCTAAATCTAAACATTCTGATTTTAATGAGTTTATACCCTTGGGAGTTTTACACGATTTTGAAGTGGTAGAAGCATCTAAATCTAAATATTCTGTCTTTATTGAGTTTATACCTTTGGGAGTTTTAGGTGATTTTGAAGGGGTAGAAACATCTAAATTGGTTTCAATAAATTCTGTTACTTCTTTTTTAACATTTTTTTTCTTTTTGCCCTTTGTGGGAACTTCATCAAAATCAGTATTAGTGCCACTCACTTCTAACTCATTGACGATGTGACCATTTTTTTGCTTTTTGATAGAATGTATGTTCTCTATGTCATAGTTGGGTAAAAGCAAGTCTTTATTATTGTTAACAGCAGACTTGGTTTTCTTTTTAGGTTTTTTAGAAGGTATTGCCTCAACAATATCCGACTCGACATTTTTCCGTTTTCTTGTCCTGTTTTCGATATCTAAATTTTCGTTTGTTAACTCAGTTTTTGCCTTTTTGGTTTTCTTCACTGTATTACTATCTTCCGTTTCTATATTTACATTCTTTTTGTTTTTCTTCGAGTTCATAATGGAATTGGACTATTCTAAATAATTCCCTTAATCTAGTCGAACATTATTTACATATAAATCGTTGAACGTACGTTTAATATACAGTTATAAACAGTAGATAAGAAAATTGAAAATTTTATTCTCAACATGTTGAAAATGCACACATTACTACGCACTGTCAGATAATCATTTTTAAAAACCTCATTATGTTTTTGATGGTAAAAACACGCACCTTATTTACTTATTTATATAGCTGTTTTTTCATTATTATTAATAATTCATCCAAAAAACCAAAATAAGCACCCAAACAAAATGGTACGGAAATCGGAAGTGTCAATAATGTCAAATCCACAAAACACTTCACTTGAACTGAGCCTAACTTCATGCGAATTGTACTATATTTGTCTAACGGCTATATCATAAATGATCATAATAGTATTTGAGCTAAAAATATTTTATTACATAAAATTATTTTCAACTGTTGTCTATTTTATACAGACAACGATTCATAGATTTTTTTATTATTTTATCTATGCAACGCTTTCTACGTATCATGTTTTGACCATAGGATTTGACCTTAACCTTCCCTTAACCGTGTATTTTAACAATACCCTTGTCTAAAATAAAAAACGTACAAACCAGGCTCTGGTACAAACTAAATATTTTCTAAAATATTATATTGAATAAAAATAAAAGTAAAGAATCCCTTTTTAATGTACCTATAAGTTAAAAATAACATAGGTACGTTTGTAATTTGAATTTTTAAATATCTAACTGAAACTGAATGTGGAACAAGTCGAAGACCACACAAATGAAAGAAGAGACTTTTCTGTAATCTTATAGCATTGATTGCCGCCATTTTTTAAATTCATATTATTTGAAATCTGAAATCAAAATAGTTCTACGAAAAGGAAAAAAGGTGAGTTTAAAAGTTTCATAGAAATGTTAAAATAAACTAATTCGTTCCTCTTACATTTAAAATTTTCAATCAGAAATGCATTTTACAAAAGTTACCCTATAACTAACTATGTTCAAACGTTTGTTCACTACAACAGTCATTTTGGCGGAAGTAGATAACAGAATACCTAAATCACGGTGCTCAAATCATGTTAATAAACGATTCTATCAGAAATAAGAGAATAAATCTTATTCAGCGTATGACAGATTTTCAGGCGGCAAGCTATATATAAAGGTAATATATAATCTAGATTTGGATGCATGAGAACTATAATGCAATGAATACACATACCTTTTAGCCAGAAAAGAAGCAGTGAATATGGCCCCCTATCCGGCCCAATACCCTCGTGTCTGGTATACACTCCTTGTCTGTTTCGCGCTTGTCCGTATTCTGAAAGAGAATCATAAAAAATAGTGAAAAGTCCTATTTTTGGACTTAAAAATTTTTGGTCATTTTCCACCATAGTCCAGCAGTTTGCGTGGCCTTGGCGTGTGTTCTATAGTCAGCTCTCTCGTATTGGAACAGTTCTCTTAATTCAATTTTATTTATTTTCACGTATTTATTTTCACGTTTTTACGTTTTATTTCAACCGATTTCAACCCCCGTCTGAGTCTGACAAAGTTGAGAGACTAAGCTATATATAAGCACTCTTGTTAGGCCCTTCTGTGTTTATTAGTTTTATTAGTTAGATAGTTTTAAAGCACCCGGTGTATATTGTTTGTAAAAATATATTTATAGATAGATCTAACAGTGACTACAATGAGTTTCATCATTTTGAAAAATGAAAGTCATTCATCATCAGAAGCAATATTTTTTAAAATGCACTCAGCTGAAAACTAACATGTATATACTTCTCGAGCAATCTCATCTTATCTTATCAGCAAATATACTCTGATTTCAAGTAGTTGGCGACATCGAGAGGAGAAGTATATAGAGGATCTTCAAATGGTGACATAATAGAGTAAAGCTTTGAATAAGGGCTCCGTGCCTACTTTTTATTTTTTTTATTGCTTTTTTTTGTCATCGGCATCAACTGCTAAGGTTATTAGCCCCGTGTTCTGTGTAGACCTTGTTACTCTTTGCCTGCACCACTTTATAGAAACAGCAGTGTTAATTAGAATCCAACAGTGAATTGTCGAGTGGGGAATCCTACCTATCCAATAGAATTAATATTTAATTCATTAAATTACTCTAACCACTAAACCCCTTATGCCTTTTGCTAATAAAGTTGTTTTGTATGAAATAAAATAAATAATCCTCTATTATGTCCACTAAATATCTACATATACACCTACCTATTTACTGTCTAAAATATAGTTACTTTAAAAATATGTCAGCCGCATGATATTATATTAATTGATAAAGATTGACAAATTAACTATTACTGGTTTTAATTCTGATAAGAAGGGATTTTACGTGATTTATCCTACCTATTACACGTCATTATTATTCTGAATCAATATTCAAAGATGCACTATGCCATACTATCCAATAAAGGAACATTTTTCAAATAGTTAAACTAATAACAAATAATACTATAATACGGTTACAACTTTCTGGTCTTAGTCCAAAATAATATTTATAGATGGGCCAGTCAATTAGCAGAGAAAATTATAATATATGCGTAGTACTTTTTACGGGAAATTTCCGTATTAATATTTTTGAGAATCATAAGAAGTGTGAAAGAAGAAACTCTTGAAATCAAGAATATCTCCGACTTCGTCAAGCTTATACCCTCTCAATTTATAGTAAATGGTTTGTGTATACATAAAAAAATGTCTGTTTTTTCCTGTTGGTCGATTAGTTTCTTTGAGAAAAATGTTCCTGGACATTATTCACTGATATTAAAACAGTTTTTTATTTTCGTAAATTTATCATGTCCAAAGTAGACTCGTTTCCGCTTGTATTCATTAACATCTATAGTGTCAATGCTTTAAAATGGCGATATTATTAGCTACACATTAAAAATAATCTTACAAAACGTTCAAAAAAATGTTTTAATATTTGTCTCAAAACAGAAAAACTTGTCGCAAAGAGAAAATCATTTCTTTCAGATTTTTAAAAATGAAGTACAGAAAAAATATCAAGTTGTGTGGACCTGGGTTCGACTCCTGGCGCTATCGAGACCATCGGAGGTTTTTACATTTTTTGGCATTTTACTATGTGGTTTGAGTTCCCTTCGTTAAAAGGTAAGTAAAAGATTAAAATATATTACGTTAAACAGGGTGTGTACGTGTATACAGTACGTTAACTTTTCCATCCTGACTCCAGAAGAAAGGTATAGAAACAATGCTATTGATTAGAGAGAAACAGAGAATAATATGTTGCCGACGGGCGAATCGCAATACACATGCAATATCCCATTAATTACATCGAAAGAGCGTGGTTTAACCAATTATTACTTCTCTTTATGCCTCTCACGTCCAAATATAATTTACAGCCTTATCTTTATTTTGCTGGACGGTCGGTTAACGTACTGTATATAGGCTCTGCGCTGCATTAATCCCGTACGATAATTTATTTTAATCTTTGTATTGAACAGTGAACTATTCAACCATATCGGTTATTTCTTTTTTTGTTTACCTCTCTGTCAGTGCTATTGGAAGTTACAAATACAGATACCAGAGAAAATATTATATGATGTAAAGATGACGACGCACATTAGCTTGTAATGTAAGATTCGGAAGTGCGTAACGAAAGTCTGTCCACGTAACACATTTTCGCGCCCTACAGACCACTACATGTAGTAGTAAAAGCAGTAACATTATGATGAATCCTCGACCGTAAAATAATGAGCTTCTTGCGTTTATTGTGTTGAAGCGAATAGTAAATGCCGTTCGCATGTGCAAGAGAGGAAAGAAGCTGGTATCGACGTTGCCAGATACAGGTCGGTAGCGAGGAACTAACTACTGGACTCGAACTGTGATTGGCAACATTTATACTGTGTCGTTTCTTTTCTTGCATGTGTGAGCGTCATTTACTAAGATTTGATCTTGCCAGCACTGTATATGCATATAAAGGTACTGGAGAACTAAAAACTATTTTAATCTGGGATACATCCTTTTCTATAAGAGAAATAATACACCCCATAATGTAGGACACGACTTTATCGACATACATTTCTTCCGAATCTCTTATTTTTATAGTTATATTGAGTGGCAAACGTTTCCTTGTTCTTCCCTAGAGGTGCCGGTCTTCTTTAATTTTCTAATCAGAAGTTTGCTTCAAAAATAGATGACTGAATAGCTAATGGATAAATTATTCTTGTTTTGCTTATTTGTATGTAGTTCGTTCAAGTAACTGATGACATCAACCAAAAATGTAAAATCAGACAATCATATGCATCATCTTCCAACCTAAAGGTTGAAGGACCAGCTCGGGTTTGCCGTTCATTTCCATGAAAGTTTGCACTTCTACTTTTAATTCATAAGATCGCTTCAACAATTTGCCCTTACTGAGCCAGCGAAGTTCACAATGAATATAATGACCATATTTTGTTTCCAAGTCTTACAACAATTTATTTAGGTATTTATATATGGCCTAAGCATTTCGAATATTTTTGGTATTGGTTTTTGTTTTTAAAATACAAAAGGGTAAAGCACCGAAGTAGGTGATATGTATATAATAACATAATAACGAAATACATACTTATAACACTAGACAATAAGAGCACTTTCTCAGTCCACCAAAAAGGAAAAGAGATTAACTGTTATAGATCCAAATTTTTTTTTTTTTGAAATGTGTAAACAATCCCAAATTCCTTCTACGAAATTAAGAAATAACTGTTATAGATCCAAATTTTTTTTTTGAAAACATGAAAGCGATTCCAAATTCCTACTACGAAATTAAGAAATTTATCCTCACACCCCCCAAAGTAAAAACAAACCAAAGAAAAATTGAAAAGGTTGAGAAATAAGCAAAATAAAAAATGAATGCACCGTTCACGGATAGAATATGCGGATTTTTCCGAGTAAAGCTTTCGGCGCCTTTACCAATTAGCTGTTCTATATCAGTCTGTTATTAAATATATAGGTCACGTGGTTTGGAATGACTACCTGTGAAATGATTCACACCTACACAAAATGGTATTTTAGAGAATCTATTTGCCTTATACATTTTTCTTTATGTTCACTAAGGTTTGTTAACGCGTCGATCCTCTGGGACACACTGTATATATACTCAGGCTTCGACAACGAACGTGAAAAAAATTTAGAACCCCCCCCCCCCTCCCTCCATGGAGGGCCTTCGCGTCTTCATTTCCGCTATAGTATTGGCTCTGATCGTTATTGACTGTTTCTTTTTATTCACTATTGTATATTGATGGAACCCCTCCCATGAAAAAAGGCTGGCACGTCACTGGCCTAAACGATGGTTTACTTACGATAATTTTAAAATAAAAAAAACGGTAAATTTTTAAGAAGCTATAAAAAATTGTATATGATCTTATCTATGTATATGCTCCGATTGATAACATAGCAACGCAATTAACAATAAACATAAAACCTAATAGAGTTTCTATGCATACCTATTTAAAAAAAAACTCATTTTTAAAATACATATATGATAAAAAAAATAAAAACACATTTTCAAACGTAAACAAGCAATTTATATCAATCAAACAAAAACAAAAACGCTTGAGACACCTTAAAAACACGTAGGTTTCCCCACTTTTTTAAATAATTTTCTCGATCCCAGCGCACATTGCGCATTTCATCGTGTCGTGAAACAAACTGCTCGTCGTAGCTTTGGGTTTTGATGATTCGTATATTTTGAGTATCGTGCTTAATAATAGAATAATAGTATAGCGTTATGTTCTTTGTTTCTAAAGTACAGTGCACCAAACACAAACAGTGACCGTCCATTACACTATTACAAATAAAAGACAAATATGACGCAAGTTTGTAAGGGATGATACAAATGAAATAATCATTCTAACCCCAAATTTTTAGTGCCGGGTTTCGAAAGTGACAGTCTACTAGTGGTAAATCAGCTGATTGTATTTTTGTTTACATGCGAATATGTATACTTTATTATGAAAGTTTAGAAAACTTAGTTTTCAAAGTTTAGTGAACAATGTCAGTTGGTAAACAAAAAATCGTTTTTGATTCCCATTAATTTTGAGGTTATGTTGTTTTTGGTTAAATAAAAACTGAATAGAAGATGTTGTGTTTAAAGAAAGTGTACAGGGATGAGCTCCTACAACTAGCTCTTTTACTTAGTATTCTCAGAGTCAATCACGATTCTTTTTATGACAATATATATGACAACTTGGATTTTGATAATGGTACTAGCTGGAGAAGTATTACACCTGCTATTTTAAGATCTCACTATGTTAGCCCTAAGAGCTTAGATTCTGTTTTGTTGAACTATCAGAGAGATTTGTTTGCCGACTTAAATTCCTTAGGAAGATTCAATAGGGACAACTTTAGAAACCCAGATGTTACAACTTACTTACTTAACATCAACCGCACTGCCTCTTCAGTCAACACAGATCCTTTGCCTGTACCTAATGCCCCTGTCGCCCAAAATCAATCCGACAATGTTGTCAATGAAGGAGAAGCCAACGCTATAGATGTAGGGATCAGTCTAAGCCAAGAGGTATGTTCATTTAAGTTTTAAAAAGTACCTACTCAGATATTTTTGCATGTCACTAATTAAGCTGTAACAACCACAGTTGTGGAGTATTGAGATTTGAGATGGTCTGAACATTAATTACATGTTTTTCCTAATTAGCTATAGGTACCTACTTCAAGTATTTTAATGTTATTATATTAGTTTGCAAGTTGAGAACTAATAGGTGTGCAATTAGAAAATTAAAAAGTAAGTATTTAATCTTATGTTTGAGTATGTTTTTCATAATTTTTCTCGTCTAATTTGTGTAAAAGGAGTAAGGTCTAGTATTATTAGAAAGTATACAAAAAAAAATCAGAAATGGAGCTGTCTATGTCCCAAGAAACATAACAGACATTCTATTAAAGCTGAGAATGGTTCATATATACTTATAATAGATATAAAAACAAAAATATGTTTTGTCTGTATTTCTTGACTCAATTTTGTTCATATTTGAATGATTCATTTATTAAAGTATTTTTTTAATCTAGTTAATTGTACTTGTATGTACTTATTAGTATTTTAATGTGCAAAAGTTGTACAAAACAATTTATTGTTTTATAATTACATTTTGTTACTAAGTAAATAAAATAAATTTAAATGTAGCATTTGTATTATTTTTATATAAAAAATTATGTTTGAAAAACTATCTCTAGGACGCTGTATATATAGGTAAACTTTGGACAGCTTTGACTATACATATATACACATCTTAAAGGATTTTAAAATTTGCTGCATATTTATAACTTTTGAGTAGGTACTTTTTTTTAGTTTTATTTTGTTTTATGTAAAAAATAACTATTTTGACTTGTAAGTATCTATTTTTTGGCCACTTTTTGTTTTGATCAATCTTAAATAGGTATTAAAAAATTGAGTAAAATATTTATTTACAATTTATGTAGTCTAGAGCTTTGAAGATGGAAGAACGTCAACTTTTAGCATACATTTCAAAATGGTAAGTACATTTTGAAATGTGCCACCTTTATGATACAAAATGAATCACAGCTCTTCTTGTAAACATGTAAAAAATAAAACATTGGGTCAAAAAATAAATGTACGACACCATTCTTAACTCATTTAAAACATTACCCTTTATATTTACCATTAATTAAGAGAAAAATAATAAATGCATCTCTGAAAAATAGTGACTTAGTAAGTACTATTATTGTAATAACAGTACTCCCTGCTTCCACATTGTTTTTGTTTATGTATATTTTTAAATATGTTATATTATTTGTGTTTTTTTTTTACCTAGCTATTAGTTATTTTAATTAGCAAGTTGCATACTCTCTTTTCATTTGCTTCTTCTTTTTTTTTATTATGCTTTTTATAGTATCTAAATTAGCTTTAAACTGCAAAAACCTATATTGTTTTATAATATGTACATTACTTTTGATACAACACACGCTTATGTGTCACTTAAAAAATATATATTATAAAAAATGGTAAATTGTAAACTATTTCTATGGCATTCATTTAATATTTTTTTGTCTGAAGAATTTTTGAAAATATTGTTTTGATACATTGTTTAAATTTTTATTTAAATACATTAGGCAGAGGTACCAATGGGTATCCAAAAGTCTTTCAATCTTGGTTGGCTCTTGATAGATCAAAACACTTTTTGGTTTGAGTCAATTTTTGTAGTTTTTTTATAGATAATGTATTTGCACAATAAATATGTGCCCCAAAACTGGTTCTTGTGGTTCCTATGTTACTTTTTATATTTTATGCTTGATTTTTATTTGCAATTAAAAATGTGTGTTAATTTTTTGCACACAGAATTTGATCTATTTTGATCAGCATCATACCTTCTTTAGTTTTTCGCCTTGTGCTGTACTCTTTATGGTAAAGTAAAAGTGAATCATCGCGCTTTATAGAAAGTCTTATTCAAGCTGTACATGTCGTGTCCTCAATCTTAAATAGCCGTTTTTTTTTAAATAGAATTTCCAGATATGTGTAAGTAATTTTCGATATTTTTTAAAATACCTGATGTTTGGCAAATATTTTATTAAATATTTGTGAATATATTTTACGGTTTTTCACTCGTTATATTTTTAACTGTAGGATAAGTCACAATTACTTGCTGCTTTTATCGTTAATTACTTAAAATCGCCTAAAAAAAGAAAACAAATTGTTTTTGCGTTTTTTTAATCTATACTTGAAAGTATTATATACTTATAGGTATCATAGTTAGTATATCATTTTAAAATGTACAGGCACGTATCTGAATTCAAATGTGTATTTTTGTAAGTTCACCAAAAAATAATGATTTATGGGATTCCCATTTATTTAAAAAATATATTTATTAGAGTTATATACCTTAACATAAAGGTCCGCCAAATGCGAATTTTTATAAAACGAAGTTGGCATTCGTTTGTTCACGATTTGTCCACGTATGTTCAATAAAAATTTTCGTTTGTCCACTCTTTAAAAATAAGTTGTGACAAAATTAAAAATTGAGTAAAATTTTACATCAGCACCGCCATGAAATTTTTTTATTAATTTCAAAGTGACATCCGATTGTCCATGATTTGTCCACGTTTATCCAACAAAAAGTTTCGTTTGTCCACCACCCAAAAACAGAGATAAAAATTAATAATAATAATTCGCCTGGTCCTTAGTGAAAACCTTAATACATTTCATTCGAAATAAATACGGCAATCATTTGTCCACTCATTATTTTCGTTTGTCCGCCATAGAGAAATTAGTTATTAACATATAAAGAACTCAAATTATAAACAGTTATCAATATACGTTGGCAATTTATAAAACTAACTACTGCAAACGTTTATCCACACATTATTTTCGTTTGTCCAGGCCTTATTTTTGTTTGTCCACCCAAAGGTAATTACTCATTAAATGAAAACCTAAAAATATGAACAATAATTATTAATGTTTTTTCTAATTGCTATTAGAGTATTTTGAGTTATCTATAAAAAACATATTTCTATTCTCCTTGCCACATGTGCGAAAGTAACCTAAGAAAGACACCTTCATATGCGTTTATATAAAAACCTACCTACTCACGGCATGTGTCGCACATTAGAAATGTTATTTATTTTGGCTTCGCAGTCAACGTGTTAACACTCCTGAAAAGTTGAGTGAAAAGTAGATAAAGTAACTAAATTATATTTATTGATATGGGCTTAGTTGCAACGATTTTCACATAATTCTTCACCATGCATCCTCATTGTTTTTTTACACACCGATGACATCAAAGATCCCAGACAACACACCAAATCCCAGAGATATCCACAGAATATCTTTTGTGGATATCCCATATACCCACAGGATATCAGAAATATTCCGTGGATCTAATATGGATATCCAAATGTTCGTCTATATCCAGAATATAGAAGATATCATATGGATATCCAGCAAAATATCTAATGAGTATCTTCCAGACAATACAATAAATCCCAGATATATCCACAGAATATATTCTGTGGATATCCAATATGGATATTCAACCAAATGTCCGTCTAGATCCCAGGATATAGAAGAATTCGGATATTCAGCAAAATATTGTATCTTTAGTAGAGGTTCATAAGTAACCAATGATTGTTGAATAAAGTCGAAAAAAAAATAGCAGAGATAAAAAATATTTTCAACACTCAAAATATTTTCAACCTCTGCCTTTGATTTTGCCCACTAAGGAGAAAGTTATCCTTATTAGGACTCTTCAGCAATAAACGGAAATTCTCGATTCCAGTCTCTAATGGAGTCTGATTGTGAAACAAATTTCGATCGAACTCAATTACGGCGGGTTGAGCATGAGTAGATGCGAAAGTAGTATCGCCATCTATACTTAGTAAGCAAAATCAAAAATTACATCTAGTGGATATCCACGATGGTTTGCGTTCGCGCCTAGACTTTGATATATTTAGTGGATGTCCATGGGATATTTATTGAATACACCTTAAAAAAATTAATTTTAAATATCTGAACGGTACTATTAGCCACAATGGCGAGCACAATGGCGTAATTTTTTAATAATTTGCTATATAATTACTATTATTTATGGACATTTGCATGTCTATAAATTACAGCTCATGGATATGAAATAGATATCCACCATGGACTGGACATTCAGTGGATATTGGGATGTTCAGTAGATATTCAAAGGATTTGGTGTGCTGTCTGGGATACGTTTTTCTTGTAATCTGACGTTGATAATTTCGTCATTGATCAGTGATGAATCACTTTAACAACAATGTTTTCATATAACCTTCGTCCGTATCAATATATTTTTTATTATCAATACATATTTTATTTACAAATTTAGATTATCCAGAATTGAAGTAATTGCTTTAAACGTAGTTCTCGGGAAAAATATACATTTGGCATTAATTTTAATATTGAAAACCGTTCACGCAGTGTGCCTAGTTGTAAAGACGTATTTTAAAGGAGGTACTCGACCTTGACTCTAAACCACATGAAATTATTGACTTGCTTAGGACTTTTCTTTAAAACTAAACATATTTAAATGATTTCTGTTCGTTGCAACTCCTACAACCAACACAGGAAAATAATGAAACAAATCACACTTCAAAATATTGTTTAATTTTCCTAAAAACTAGGTTTAAAATTATATTTTTTTTTTATTACATAATTGCAAATTTACAATCTACTAAAGAATATACATTGGTTTCTTATTAGGTGGCATGAGGCGGGCACCATCCATCGATGGGTTTCCGGGGTTTACCTATTCTAAGAGGTCTTCTGGCCAGTGACGTTTTAGTCTTCTGCGTTCCATAGGATCAGTGTATAGGTTAGCTATCAATGGATTTGTATGATTTTCATTCCTAGTTTTGTTTTTGTTAGCTAAGGTATAGTTTACTTCATTGACTGTTGGAATTCCAAGATCGTCATGTATTGTGTAGTTGCTCTTACGAACCATTGAGCATTAGCTATCATTCGAAGTGTTTTGGTGTTCGATGATTTGCTGCAACCCCATAGCTCTATACCATATGACCAAATTGGCTTCAGTATGACTTTATATAGAAGTACCTTGTTTTCAAGTGATAACTGTGAGTGACGACCAATTAACCAGTTCAATTTTTGGGTTTTCAGCTTCAAGTGTTCTTTTTTAGCTTTGATATGATTTTTCCAGGTTAACTTTTGATCTAAGTATAGTCCAAAATATTTAACTTCAGTTTTCACTGGTATTTGCATGTTGTTGATGGAAACGTGTGGACAAACACTGCGTTTTGTTGTGAACGTGATTTGTGTTGATTTATCAGTGTTAACTTTTATCCTCCACTGTTGCAGCCAATCTTGTAGTAGATGGTATTAGAGTAAAAACTTTAGCTAAGTGTTCTGCAAACATATTGCTTTTGTCTTCGTTTGTGCGACCCCAATTTCAACCAGGTTTTCTTAGTGGTGGAATTACAACAACTGGTCTCTTGAATTTTTTTGGTAGCTTTCCATATTGTGTGATCTTGGTGTGATAAATTGGAAATGTAGTAATTGAATGTAGCATTTCGGATTTCATTTAAAGCGTTCTTTATACGGTGAGTTAGTCTGTTCAGAATTGATTTATCTCGAGGATTTCTGGTTGCTTGCCATTTACTTCTTGCTCTTTGTTTCTCAGTTATCAATTGTCTTATATGAAGTGGGATATTGCGTGATTCCGCCGTTTCTTTGTGGATTGTTGGCGTTGATTGCCAGGCGGCGTTCTGAATTAGGTTTGTCATATATTCAACGGCTTCCAACAGCTTTATTTATCTACTTGTGATTCCTGTATTTTATTATTTAAGCTAATATTGTTGTTAATTATTTTTTGAAATTGTTCCCAGTTTGTTTTGTTATTGCATAGCTTTGGTAGTTGTGTTCTCCAGATAAAGTTTGTGCTAAGAGTTATTACTAAAGTGCTGTGATCTGAATCCAGATCTAAATTACTTTCAATATGACTGTGTATATCTGAAATACCCTTTGTTACTGCAAAGTCAATTAAATCCGGTATATAGATTTTTTTTATGAAAACAATTATATTTTATTAATTTTCTAATTAAGTGATATTTTTTGTAATTGCAGTAAGTGTCAAAATGATCTACTTTACGTAACCAGTTGCATAATGTTAAACATTATGAAACAGGCGACGAAAAATTTATTATGTCCTCAGCTACGAGAAGAAAATAAACCTTTTATATATACATTATATAAAAATAGAATTTGATTGAACTTACAACCTAGTAATAATGTTGTTTTGGTCATTTTTTCCAAACAACTGAATAACAAATAGTACAAAGCTTATTTTATACAAAATTCAAGTTAAAGTCTTCTAGAAATATGAGAATTAAAATTTACAGAAAATTCTGCATATTTTTGTCTAGAATAATTCCCTTCCATATTGTCATATAAGATGTGTGGAAGTGGGAACCATGATTTGAATAAACGTTATAAGTCCGGTTCTGTTTAACCTAACCGACAGTCAACTACTAAGATAATTATTCGTAATTATTTCTATCATTCTATTGAGGTTTATTTGCCTTGAAATTAGTTGTTTTTGTTTTCTAACAAGATTAGCTTTTAAAATTATTACTATCAGTTTTGATTTTGTTAAAACAAATGCGGTGTTATTGTTTAAATAATGGACACATTTGACTATGTAAATATATCTAGAGAAAATAATTTAAGACGTTAATATTACACAATAAATAAAATATCAATTTCATCTTTATAAATAGAGATCTCATCATTGTGTATTTTCATCAAGATGAGGATAATAATAGTGAAGAATTCATACATTCAATTTCTCCGGGTATTGAGTACATAGGCGCCGACTTTTGTTTATCTCCGGGAGGGTCGTACCATGAGGCGAGCTCAAAAAAGAGGACCTCGCCTCTCTCCGAAGTCCAATGATGTATTCTTCTAATTTGCCACTGAGAAACTAAGGAAAAATAAATTTCATGTTCACGTTTCTCAGAGGCGGCTCGCCCCCTTCGGGATTATTTTCGAGGGGACCTTGGCACCCGGGCCCACTGTAGTCGGCGCCTATGATTGAGTATGAAACTCCTGCATCCAATGTGGATTTTTCGTAGCCCGATATTGACGATTTACATAACCATTTAGAAGAAATGTAGCTTCATCCGAAAAAATAACTTTTTTAAAAAAATATCGGATGACCTCTGTTATTTTTTTCATTATAATATGGCAAAATTCAATTCGTCTATCAAAACCGTCTTCTAGAAGTTTCTAAAGCAATTTTATAGGAATGCTACTTTTCTATTTTTTACCTTTCAAAGAACTATTAAGTGGTTTGGATAAAATTCCTTGACGATCTCGGGATTTTATCAAATTATTATACATTCAAGTAATTTACTAAGCAAAATTTTCAAAATGATGTTTTCATATACGGTTGAATAAACCAAAAACCTCTGTCTGTGACCTTGTTTTATGACCACAACCAACTATTATCAAAATATCAATTCTGATAAGCTTCATTTTAATATTATTATTGAAAACAATGTATTTGACTATAGGTCTGTTCGAGTTCTTCAAAAATACATTGGGAACTATCAGAAGACTAGTTGATCAGTGGACAGTTTAATAGTTATATGCGACGAATAGTGGACGAATAATTTGGAATTGAACTGTTCCACTGGTTCTCGGATGGTTTGCATCGAGTTTTAAAGAAACTCGAACAAACCTTATTATTACCATGTACATTTTACCAACCAAATAAGTTTAATTTGTTTAGACTTCATAAGAGCCTCATTTATAAAAATTCTACATTTTATTTCCAGTAACGGCCTGTACCAAATTTACTTTTGGGTATATACGAAGAGTCGAAAATTATTACTTGAGAAATATTTGTTTCTAATGTTGACTTATAAAGTGACATTTTTTGTAATCGCAAGTATCAAAATGATCTACTTTTTTACAAACAGTTGCATAATGTTAAACATTATGAAACTGGTAACGAAATAGCTATTTTTCTAATTTTAACACATAAAATGACAGTTTTTGTAATCGCAGCAAGTGTCAAAATGATATACTTTATGCAACCATATTGGCATAATGTTGAACATTATCAAACTGGGTTCGAAAAATTCATTATATCATTCATTGCAAAAAGAAAAGAAATAAAAATAAACCTCTTTTTGGTTTTAAAATCAATAATATACATTCTTATTGAAATTTTATATCAAAGAAGGGCAGGTTGACTTATAAAAATAGAATTTGGTTGAACTTACAACCTAGTAGTAATGTTGTTTTGGTCCTTATGTTCCATTCTAAATCAGAACAAAATAATTAAAACACAATATACCACAAAATAACCCACTTTTTGAAAACTAAATAACTTTAGTATGCCATATAAACACTACAAGTCGTTGAAAATAAATAATTAATATATTTATCAATAAAATTATGTATATGCAACTAACAATACAAGAAAGTAATATTGGTTTCCTGAACGTCAGTAATGTTTTAACAAAATACAATTTTATAAATAATCTAGTCAAAATTTGAAAAATATTGCATGTAACGAAATGCCGTTTTATGTAACTGGTTGCATAAATAGCTATTTTTTTGACAATTTACAGGCCTCAATTGCTTATAATTATTGATATGGTGGGATAGATAATTAAAAGACCTTTTTAATTATAGTCCGCATGAATCACATTTCTATAAAAAAAATAAAAGGAATATTTGACAACGTGCGTTTGAAAAAATCGTCGGGTTTCTGAATTTTTCCAAAGTCAAAGAGTTAAGAATTAATTTTATTCTTTCATTTGCACCATACTTTATAAAAAAAATATTGGATCAAAATAAATCTTTATTATTAATAAAACAATGAACATTACATCATTTAAACTGCCTACCTAAATTAACATGTATAAAAGAAATAACTGCCATGATTCGAATAGGTAATTAAAAATATTATGAATGTTATACCGATTAATCAATTTTATTTAGGCATTTATCTGCAAAAATTGGCAAGTTCGTGAAAAATGTTGCCCGTTAACTTCAACACTAATCACAAGACGAATTCGGTTTATTTTCTAAACTAAACGTATTTTTAGTTATTTTATTTATAGACCGATTTGTTTTGTAACAATATAAAAGAAAATTTATGAATTCGTCTATAATCTACATTAATGACAAATCACAATAATAAATAGTTATCGTAGAGGAAGAAATCCTAAAAGAAAATTTGGGTGCTACACCCTAATCCGTCTGTGGTCTGGCAGCACTGCAGCCTGCGGCTTATTGTACCACCATTTGAAGGTCCTACTACTTTCCCATTCACACCCTCATTCATTCCACGTCGTCGATGGTTAAACGCTAGTTGGATGAATCCCATGGTGACACGGCCCATGCTCATGGTGGAATCTCCCAGCGGTCACGCATCCACGACGTGACCGGAGAGATCACTGCTTAACTGTTGCGAGTATTGCAGGTCCTTGGTCCTTTGTACATTGTGGATTGCGGATTCTATCAAAAAAGTAATTGTGGCAAATATGACAAGAAAGACATAATGTCAAAACATCGGATTAAACTTTACAGCAACATTGCCATGCTGCGTTAATATTGTAGATGAAACGCGATAGATTGTCAATAAAACAAATCATGCACTATGCAGTTGACAGCAACCGCACATTGCAGTTCATCTATTTCCGCCCGTATAGTAATATAATCACGGGTCAACGTGCAACGAGATGACTGTAGATTTCATTTTTTTTATCAGATCACGTATTGTTAAATAATCGTTATAATGAGACCAATTGTGGGTATTGGTTGTCTTTTGTCGTTACTCGTGCTTCACCGACAAAGGAGGTGAATTCTTCGGTCACACGTTGGAGCTAGCATCTATAGTAATATTATCTTGAAGGGTGAAACCATTCATTTGGGCAACGAAGGATGGAAAAAGGCGTTTATGAAAACAATCTTTTAGAGTTTGACTATTGAGATTTGAAAATTCTACGTTTTTGAATTCCCATTCGACTACATTATTATTCTGAAAAAATAGTAAATAATAATTTCAATGCACTTAAAATAAAAGATGCGTAGGTACACTTCTAATAAAATCATGTTGAAAGATAATAAAATGTGTGTTAAAAAAACAAGGACATTTCTAAAAAATACAGATATTTTTGCACGATAACAAGTTTTTACTACAAATAATTTTTGATGAATGACCTTGAACCTCGCACTGAGTCATTTAATTTTAAATTATAGAGTTTCATGTTCCTGTCCACGGTCATCTAAAAAATTAAGTTTGCGTCTAAACCTACCTGTCTATTAAAGAAGTTTTGATCAGTTGGTTGACCTTTTTTTATTATTGAACAATTTTTATTGTAAACAGTCTCTATTTAATTGGCAATTGGATTGGCTTAGACTAAAGTTTTTAAACAAATCTAGAGGGCGTAGGTCAGGTGATCGAAGAGGCCAATGTAGTGGTCCTTCTCCTATCCATCGATTTTCAAAGTTAATGTTTACGTGTTCTCGAACTACTATACAAAAATGTGGCGGGACCCCATAATGTATGAATCACATATCAACTCGTAAAATTATTTTGAAGAAATTAAACAAAAAGTAATTAAGTATTTGGACAATAAAGGAGATATTTTAATAATATATTAATTTGTAGGCAGTATACAAATAACAATGTCTGTAACCAAAAGATGTTAGCTTTAATCTTTAGAATTTCATTTGTAAAGAAATCCACAAAAAATATTTCGAAAGTATTTTATAATAATCACGAATGGCATTTCTTCTTTTTCTTTGAACCTAAAATTTGATTTAGGCGCATGTAGTTATCACCGACATGGCCTACATTTTTTATGGATCACTCTTTATATAGAACGTAATTAAACGACAAAATTTTGAAATCAAATCAAAACTGCGTTTAAATCGCCTATAAATAGAAAAAACGCATATATTGATGTCAAAATGAAAAACTGGTATATAACTGCATTAAAAACACATGTCAAGGATATGGCATCGTAAACCAAGGTGTTTTGTTTTGTTTGCATTATACAATGTATCAATTAATTTAAAAATACAATGAAAAATATAATTTGAGTCGTCTTAAAAAAAATAGAGCACATTGCATGGCTCACTGTCAGCTAACATATTTATTGATTTGGAATACATTGTAAAGACATTTATTTTTCGTGTTATTTTGGGACACAAGCATACGTTACACACGTAGATTTTTTAACATTAGGTACACTTCTCATCCATATCTCATCGAATACGCCAGTTGTGTGATGTCATTTTGGTTCCACTGACATTTAATAACAACCAAACTTTTAACAAAAACATCAATTTTGAAATACGTTTTTTACTGTTTTAAGTTTTTTTTCTACATATTGTTGCAGGTCATAAGAAATAGTTTAAAGGTATGTAATTGGTAACTAAACGGTTGTATATTTGATGCATGTTATCTACTTACTTTAAGAATATATTTATAAAAGAAAAAACGATATAATTTAGGTAAACAAAACGCACTCAAAAAATCTACTGTCACTTTAATTGTCAGTGGAACCATAATTACATGATCACTAAAATGGTATATTTATTGATGTATAAAAAAAGTACGAAAATCCATGTCCGGCTTGGCTTAATTCTTCCACCCTCAAAACAACACCTTTTATCTCTGATTTTTATAACTCATTTCCATATTTAAAAAGCAGAATTCAATGATTTTATTTTTGGATTGACGATTTTACTATTTTACTGCTCAAATTCTTATTTCTAAGCATTTTCGGGGTACAAAATGGAATAGGGCAGATTTTTATTAATTTTATTAAGTTAAATTAAGATTATTTAAACTAAGTATATTTTTAAAAGCTACATATTAAGTTGGTTCTAGTTTGCTTTATATCACTACACGAAGTAATTACAGGTCCGTATTTGAAAAAAAATATCTATGAAAAACATCTGGGGAAAATTGAGAGAGAAATAAATTGTAAAACAAGAAAATTGTTTACATTAATTACAGGGCACTTTAAGATGGTGCTCGGTATTAACCAATTACGTTTAATTTTTAATGATTTTTTGGAGACGTCTCGGTATTTGTTTGCACCTAGCATTTATTTTTTAGGCCTGACGTGGGCCTACTGCCGAAAACGGTTGTCATGTAACTTATTATTTTTTATGTGGGATTGATTTTGAGTCATTGTCTTACCTTTATTTTGTTATTTTAAATATTTCGGCACAACATTTTGAAATGCATTTTACACAAAGAAAATTTTTATTTTCGCAGATATATCAACTTAGTAATTAAAGGAAAAAACATTGAGCTATGGTCAGGAATTTGTGTGTGGGTCCTCGGGATCCAAAACAGTTATACGAGGTCGTTTCCATCAAAATGTTGGCACACTGCACTTTTCGTTTTAAATCAAATTTATATCTCAATTGAAGATCTAGATACAGGGTATTTCGTTTCAAAAAACTAAATTTCTTTTTATAAAATATAAAAAAGACATTCTGGGCTATACAAAAAAGGAAATGTGTCATATTTTAACGTTGGAATGTGTTGTGAGCAAAAAATACAAAAAAAAAACATTAAATGAATGGCCTCACGATATTAAAGATGCCTCAATAGAATCTGTTTTATTATATTTATTATCATTTTATCTTATACAGAGTCTTCAACAATATCCGTATTCCACGTGACCAAATTGATATAAATAGTACAATAAAAATTACTAGATATGAGCCATACAATATACAAGGTTACCAGCGATGCAAATCACATCGAAAGTTTGCCAAAACAAAACCATCTAGATATATCTAGATGGCAGTACAAATCATACATAAAAGCATTGCCTAACGAGGAAACTACTGATTTCAGGCTTTACTTGAGAAAGAAGACACTTCAAATGTTAGATTTGTTTATTATAAAATGTCCGTAAATTTATAAAATTGTACTATTTTCATTTTCAGACAAGATACATAATAAATTAACTTCTAAATTATCAGAAACGGTTAGAAATAGGTACAGGACATATTAAATGAAAAATGTGTAGAACTGATTAGAGAAATCAGAATTGTTGAAACAGTGTGTTCTATTTGAAATAACAAAATTCATGATCACTTCTGGTATGACTGGAATTTCTTGATATTCCAAAATACGCTGATCAGATAACAAACATGTCATTGTAGCACCCCTCTAAATTTTATTTTATTCTAATAATTATTATAAAAGTTTCACTTGCCTAATAAAAGATGGGACACCGTTATTGTTAAATACTTAAATATGGGAATAGCATAAAATAGTTTTTTTTAGTAGAATGTATACAATATTTGACTTTTGAATTCGACACCTTACCTTAAAAAAAATGAATTGTTTATGTTTGAAATTAATATTCAAGCAATAATAAAACAGAAATATTAAGAAATATGGTTAGTACTAGTTTATTTTTACCCAGAACAGATCGCAGTAAAAAGCTGTGAACAAGAAAGTGGCCTGAGAAGTGATACTGGTCATATAATATAAAATATAACCTTTGATGAACTATCTGTAGAGAATAAAAAACTTTTAATCATGTCTGTGAACACTTGTAGCTTTAATTTCAAAGGTAAAGCATTACATCAGAGACAACCCAGCGAGACGTGTAACTCAATATATTTTTTTTGTTCGGTAAAAGTTGTTTGGGCGATTGTAACCATAACCAGTCTACGATGGCGCCACTAGTAAATAGCGGGAAAATTTAAAAATGTTTTAGGGCGGGAAATTCAAACATGGATTCAGAAATAAATAGTTTTTCTACACAAATTTACAGGAGAAACAAAAACTATTATATTAAAAAATATAAAAGCTTCCAATAACATTAAATTTTTTATCATATAAATAATCATTTTAATAAAAGAAGTTTTAATCAGTTTAATATAAGCAGTGAACATAGTTTTTGTTACTCTTGTAAATTTCGCTAAAAAAACTAGAAAATTCTATTGATTATTAAATATTTAAACTTGGAAAAATAATACACCAAACTCTTTTTCTATAAATTATATTTTTGTAAGGTACAGAAAAACAAACTACAATTACTACGTTTAGAAAGTACCTCGTATCATTTTGTGACAAATTACAAAGAAAGTCACAGTTGTTCGAGCAGTTGTTATATATTCATAATATATTTAAAAAATAATGTATTTTATAAAGTATAGAATATATCGATACTTTTGTGCCAGACTATCATAAGGGCCATTTGAACAAATGTCGCTTACGTTAGTCTGGCAAAAAGGTAACGATATGTTATGACTGTTTATTTTAATAAAAACCATGGAAACGTAACAAACACACACATACACTCACACAAACGTATGTCGAGCAAGTTCCCATCCTGTAAACTGGATCGAAACCTGCTAGACCCATTCCGTACACCCCCCTGCTAAGTCCTCTTAGGGTCATCAAGATTAATAGATTTATATGCCATGCCATGGGAATGAAGGATTACATACTATCATCATTTAAACAGGACGTTGCTGAAGTCTTACCTCTGTTCTGTCGCCTGTTTGTATCTGTGTGTATCTTGTGTATGTGCATTCCTGTGTCGCCAGTCATGTAAAAGTTTTCCTAATCTCCTAATTTGGTGACTAAGTGGACCTTCTCCAACTAGTCTAATTTATTCGATCTGCTCTGCAGCAGGAGGTACTTTTCAAACATAGCAAATAATAATAAACACTATTTAAAGATGAATACATTTTTGTAAATTTTTTGTCGTTGTCCCTTACCAGAGTATACCTATTTTCCATACTCCCTTAATTATAGATTACCTTACGATGTTTGAATGAATATAACATTTTACCCATGAAAAATCTAATTTCGAATTTAACTCTTTTTCAGTTTCATTTGAAACAATTGGTATATTACAATTTATTATCAAGGAAATCTTCTAATAAAGTTATAGCAGATCCTACTTAAACTACTGGTTGTTCTGCAGGATAAATGAACTTTGCTTGAGATTGATCTCTCTCTAAAATCCAAAACCGACCTGATGTCCCCAAATTTATTTTTCAATGCATCCTGATTTAAAATTCTGCCCTTTTGTGATTAATTTTTTTTTTCTTCGTTCAAATGACTCTACAATCTTCTAATAACCACTAGAGTGGCTATTAGAGGTAGGTGTATGTAAGAAATAGCTAGTCTCTAATCATTTCAAAAGTCCTTTGCCAATACTACATGTGCAGAGATTTTTTACTCAGCATACCTTTTACTTCTTTTCTAGTAGGTGGGAACTTTGTGCTGCCATTAAAACTGTCGAGACATTCATCTACCTACTTAATGAACAAAAGTAGCTGTAACAATTTATCTCTGTTCCAATTCACCTAAAATAATCGTAGCCATTTTGATATATATTATTAAACAGACACATTATACAGTGATTTTCTTAATAAATTGGAAATTACTTACCTCTAGAAAGAAACGTGTACAAAAACGCGAGTTTGGTTCCAGAAATTGCTTCATGCAAAAAATAATATGCGAAAATAAACATTCTCCGCAAAGAAAATTAATTAAACAACAAAATCAGACTCAAAGAAATAAACGGGGCCCAAATTAAATTAATTTTAATAAAATGCACACGTTCATAACAACATTCATAACTTTGTCAGTTGTCAGTTCTAATCTATACGTCTACGTCAAAAAACCAGCAACATAAGCGACCTCTAAGATTGGAGAGAGATAAATATATGTAAAGATCAATGTAAAAGAGAAAGAAAGTCATATATGTAATTTAAATGGACCACCGAACAAATTTTCCTATTAAGTTACACGTCTCTGTTGTCTCTGATTACATGGAACGAGACCCCAAATCACTTAGACAAAATGTAGGAAAAGATAATCTTTTCGGGCCCCTGCTGTACACCGAAAATTCGACGAAAATGTTATATTCTATTTATTCATCTGTAAAACATTCATCAAATTGTTGAATAGAACGTATTTACCTGAAATTATATAGTCAATAAACTTTTTTTACAAGTAAATAAATTTGCACTTACCAACAGAAAAGAATTAAGGCACTCTAAAAATAACTTGGTCAATTAATATTGAATGAAAATTGAATAAAACCGTGTTGATAAAATCAATAACCTATAAATATCCCTAAATGAACGCCAGTGACATATTTAACCGAACTGACCCTTTAGTTGTAGAAGTTACTAAACATGTCTATTTCGATGTATTTTGTCATGTTACCAGATCATTTATTATATAATTATGCAACCAGCAGGCCAAGTCCCTATTACAGTGTACATAATATAATAAAAAAATCATAAGAATGTTAAAAAGTAATAATTTACAACAATAAAAAAATAAGAAAAGAAAAATGAAAAAAAAATACTACATTGCAAGATAAATTTAATAACAAATAATAGTTTGCTTTTATATCCACTAGTTAGAAATCAAATTTTTTAAGAGGTTGATGTAACATTTTAAAATTGGGGAGACGTAGTTTGGTGCAAATTTTGAACTATTGCATTATATACATAATTGCTATGTCTTTTGATGAAGGTACAATCTAAATTGATTTTCGTCTAACAGGCGTCACTTTTATCCTGCAATATTCTCCTTTGGAGATTGATTCTTCAAACAGTGATACATTTAACATATTGATTGGTAATATCTCTAATCATTTTTTTTATCTATAATTTGATAATTAACTACAAAATAACGTTTCTTTATATAAATTTATCTCCAACGTAGCCAGAAACAATCATTTAATAGCTTAGGGAAGAGTGCTGGCATTTTAATATACCTTTAGTTGATTACCGAAATAATAGACAGTAATTTAATGCCAAAAATGAGCAAAGAATGCTGACAGAGGTGCCAAAAATGCAATTGCAATATATACCCACCACTGAAAAAAACCTTTGTTCCGTAACCTCCAAAAATGTCTCCAAACTTTGGCGCAATGACATATGACAGCATTCTTCACACATTAAATTACTGTCTATTAATTCGATATTCAAATATACGAGTATGTAATGTAACAAATGTCCATTGGTATGTTTAGTCAACACTTTGTGTTGCAGTTTTTTTTGCATATTTTTTTGTTAAAACAACAAAGTAATAACCATCTATAATAAGAACATAAGGCTGATCATATTATTTATTCAAGAATTTGGGTTATGAAGTATGCACTTAACTGTATTTATAAATTGTTTTTGGGGTTATTCCTTAAAATGGGAGCACGTGTTATTTATTGGAAGAAATTTATTGTTGACTTTTGTAATTTCGAAACAAGGTTATTATGTTCAGATGTTTAACAAAGTTTTTATGAATTAGATTGAATGTGCCAAGCATTTAACAGGTCATCGTTTGAGACCAAATTCAGTTTTTTAAATAATTACATAAACATTAGGGTTTAAATTTACAATTATAATTTTTTAGGCTGCGTTGGCCGCGACGCGCCAGTGACCAGTGAGGAGTGAGGATCTCTCTTAATGGTAATTAAGTGGTAACGTTGAAACTACCTACTGTTTGAATGTAAATTTCTGTTCGCCGCGTATACTTTTCCATACTAATTTCTACCTAATGAATACTAGAACTACTATTCACAACAAAAATATAATTAAACATTACAAACAACTTACGGAGTACCATTAGCACACTTTTTTAATTCGGCGAAATTGAAATATTTGAATTGAGCACCAGACGAATATGTAGAGAACTAGAAGTATATAAAGATGTTCATAAAGTACTCAAAGAACAATTATTGCTATATCCGTACCATAAAACACTCAGTACAAGATCTATTAATCCATGATCCTGAAATTCGTCTTAATTAGCTTAAATCTTTTCAAGTTAATTTTACCAATTAAAGACTAACATAGCCATTATGTTCTAAATATTAACGAACAAATTGTTATATACCATATTCGATGAATGCCAAATACCTCTGCATAACTTTTGACACCAAACTCACGTGGAAGGAGCATGTTAAAAATAAAACAACTATAGTATTTTTCCTATACGGCTTAGTAGATGCTTGGTGAGTTTTTACGATGCATGGTACTTTAGGAACTCTTTGGCCTATCTCTGTCCTTCCATCATTCCTGAGATTTTTTTAACATCCACTGCTTTGTATTGTTCTGATAGCTGATAGCTACAGAAGGGTTCTGGGCCAATAAAAGCCTTTGAGGCTCCTTCTCGAGCTAGTGAATCAGCCTCTTCGTTGCTCTTATGTCCTCTGTGGCCTGATACCCAGGCTAGATTAGATTAGATTTAATTAGGACTATGGGCCATGTGGTCTCCTCCACATCGACCTTTTCAGATCTGTTATGGATATCCTTTAATGATTGTTTAGAGTACCTTGTCTAATTCGGTCTTTTGTAGTAAACTCCATAGACTGGGAAGTAGTTCTCCGGTATAGCTAGTTGCCCTTGGGTTTTCTTCTCCAAGTGTAAGGAAACTCAGTCTTGCTAGACCTTCGCAGTAGCACAATACGTGTTCTGCCGGTTTCCTCCTATTCTTGACAGAATCGGCACAAGGTATCTTCTGTCAGACCGATATTGTACATATGTTTGTTAAGCCTACAATACCCTATTAATATACCTACTAGTACTCTAGTATTTTTCCTACCAAGGCTTAGTAGATGCTCGGTGAGTTTAGGCGATGGTCCTTTTAAGAATTCTTTGGCCTGTCTCTGTCGTGGTAAGTTTTTCCACCACTCCTGAGATTTTTAAACATCCACTGCTTTGTGCATGTTCTGATAGTTGTTTTTGTTGCACCACAGAAGGGTTCTGGGCCAATAACAGCTTTTGAGGCTCCTTCTCGGACTAGCAAATTAGCCTCTTCATTGCCCGTATGTCCCCTGTGGCCTGGTACCCAGGCTAAGGTTAGTCTGTTTTGACTACTCAGCTCTGTTAGGGCTTCCAAACAGTCCCATACAAGCTTTGAGTGTACCTTCTTGGAACTGAGTGCTTTTAACATCGCTTGATTGTCTGAGTATATAACAGTGGTTTTTCCATTTACTTTAATACCTCTTTTGCGCAGTGATGTATTGCTGCTATTTTTGCCTGAAATACTGTCGCATGTGACCTAAGCGTAGTGAGATTCTTGTTTTTGACTTGGCACTATAATATGAGTATACACCTACTCCTGGCCCTTCATGGGTTTTGGAGCCATCTGTATACTAGATCGTCCACACTTCTTTGTCTGGTATATTTATCTTATATTGCTTTTGAAGGCATTCCCATTATTTGCTAGTTCTTCAACTCATTCTATAGCTTGATATAGTCACCTCCATGCAGACTGCTTATGAGTTTCATAATATTTATCCAACCAGTTACGAAATGCCTTATTTTATGTATATTTGAGGGACGAGCAGAGCGAGATCCCGCAACGTAAAGGAGTTACATCAAACGGCATTTCATGACTTAGTTAACGTATTACATACAATATTTTTTCTAATTTTGACTAGATTATTTATAAAATTTTATTTTAGTAATATAACATTACTGACATCTAGGCAGCCAATATTACTTTCTT
Source organism: Psylliodes chrysocephalus (assembly GCA_927349885.1). NCBI lineage: Eukaryota > Metazoa > Arthropoda > Insecta > Coleoptera > Chrysomelidae > Psylliodes > Psylliodes chrysocephalus. The sequence continues at coordinate 23,126,929 of OV651826.1, read as the reverse complement.
ATATTGTTACTTGCATATGCATCATTTTATTGACAAATAGAACATAATAAATATTTGTTCTCAACGACTCTTAGTCTGTTTATATTGCGTATTAAAATTATTTAGTTTTCAAAAAAGTGGGTTATTTTTCTTGCATTGTTTTAATTATTTTGTGCTGATTTAGTATTCAAAATAAGGACCAAAACAACATTATTACTAGGTTGTAAGTTTAACCAAATTCTATTTTTATAAGTCAACCTGCCCTTCTTGTATATAAACTTTCATATTGTATATATTTGATTATAAAACCAAAAAAAGGTTTATTTTTATTTATTTTCTGTTCGCAACTGGTGATTAATGAATTTTTCTTAACCAGTTTCATAATGTTCAACATTAGGCAACTGGTTGTGTAAAGTAGATCATTTTGACGCTTGCGATTACAACAAATGTCTTTTTATGTGTTAACATTAGAAAAAATACATTACATTTAATATTATAATTCCTGTATACCCATTACCAGATTATAAAACTGAATTCTCTTTCGAATCATAATACTTAATTGTTTCCTGTAAATAATTGTAGGTAGGTACAAGTTATTTTGATTTTTTATCTCTATCAAGTACTTTAAATTATTATTTCTCGCACTTAATGTAACAAGTTTCCGTTTTGCTTTTTAATGTTTTCATTAGAATTAAACAATTCAATGCACTGATAAAGCTTTTATTGTCTTAACAATGAAAGTAAGACATTTATCAATCCCATTTAATCAGAATAAATATTAAAACAGTGTATTTGTTTAGATTAGGCAATACTCTAGGTAAACATTGGGTCTGTAGTCTGTGCCCGGTGCGAGGTAATTGGGTAATTACCTCCCCCCCCTCCCGTGCTGCTCGACGAAAACCTGGAATTTATTAAATTGTAACCTCTAGATTTTACGAGAAAGTAAGAAAAAATAAGAGACGGCGACGAATAAAATTATTTACCCCCTCGAAAAAGCTTACAAAGTCCGCACTTGATCTGAGCGTTCAACCCTTTACTAGAAAGAACTAGATGCGTCACAGCTGTATGCGCCGTACAGTCATTGTCAGTGCGATATTGCAAATGTGATATATCAGTGGCGTAACGATTTCATAAGTGTAGATTATTCATAGAAAAGTAGAGGGGGGAAAAGAATTATCACTTCAAGAAAAAGGTTTACAGTTGTGGATCACTTTTTAGTTTCTTCGTACATTTTACAAATGGTTTTTTGATTTGAAAATTGTGTATCTTGCGGTTTACGAGATCTCTGTGCACGCAAATTAAATCCGGTCCACCCTATATACTGTATTTCCTTTCGAAATTACCATAATATATTCGATGTTCGATTTATTGATATTTGAATATTTATAAGGATCATTAACATGACGTAAAGTCATATCTATCCCCGTTGAACTGTTTTTTTTTTATTTTAGAAATATCTTACTGCAATAAAAAATAAATTGCGATCGATGATATTTAAATCGTATATATTTATGTCGGATTCTGGAATCCCGCCATTTCCATCTGTTTTGTTTTCTCTTTCACTTTGTGTGAAAACTTTTATTTTTATCTCGACTCGAAACTGAACAGCTTGGCTTTGTGAAAAACACCTTTGGTCTAGCCGATCGGAATGAATTTCCATGACCTACAGGTTATTTTCAATGACGTCCAAATTTAAAAACAAAGGATTTTATTATAAAATTTTAGAGGCTTTTAAGAATGCGTAATGCTGTCTACTTTCATTCAAAATAAATATGTATGTATGTTTATTGTGTTGGTTCGACCGGGCTTTGTCCGCTTTATTGATTATTTTTGTAATAATTGGGAAATCGTATCCTCAAAAAATGGTCCCATATAATTACGAAATAGGTGAGTTGCGAGTGTACTTAAATGGTAATTCTATAACAAATATGTTAAACTTTAACGGACGTTAAAAATATACCGTGTTGTTAAAAATGAAAAACAATTCTGTAAATTCACGTAAAATTTTAACATGTCACAATCAAGGGTGGCGGGTTTTCATTTTTCAGTTATTATGATGGGTGTTGGTTATTTGGGTCCTGGCAGGTCATAGAAAAATATGTAAATTTAAAATATGCAAATTCGATCCCAGTAGTTCATTAAGACTTTTAAGTATTACGGTATGTTTTAATAAATTTTAAAAAGTTTTTCTCATTTTTTGGCGAAGTAATCCGCGATGGCTCTAGGCCGCACAGGTTAGGTAAATTATTTATTTTTTTTAAATAAATTTAATTTAGAACTAAAAGGTTTTTATTTAATACTGAACTGCTCTCTTCTTCTGTACATATTAAGAAGTCCCTAATGTATATCCTATCAAATTAATAAAATCCTCCAATCACTATTATTACCTTTTTTAGTTTGTTTACCCAAGGGGTCACCGGGACCGAATTTACAGATGACATAAATAACAGGAGCAAATGTACATGTTATTTTTGAACACCCATTTGATCGGAACCCAATTTATATGTACCAATAATGGTAGCAATAATAATTAAAAAGTAGTCAAGTATGATTATTGTATTTAGATCAACTAGTAGAACAATACCAATGCAAATTATCTTGGAGGACAATGGACAGTATCAATAGATGGCAGCAAGCTCCGTGGTGTCCAAGTCATGTCTTTGGTTATTTTGTCGTCTTCTACCAAGCCATCAAACGGTTGTCGAAACTGAATAAGGAACGTAATTTCTCTATTTAGTTATAGATGTACCGATAATCGATTCAAAATATTACTTTTAAAAATGAGATAAACGGGTTTAATTATGCTTGATGAACATTTATTTACGATTTATCATTATTTTAAGAGAATATAATCAATATTAATTTAAATTTGGCAATCTACCCAAACGAATTTAAAATTAAAAAAAACTTTATGTATATAGAATTCTATACTCAATGATCGAGGCCATGTTGATGAAGTTCCGTACTTGTTCTAACAGATGTCGCGACATAATTGCCTCCAATGAAACGCCCATAAGGTTGCTCTACTATCTTATCTAAATACAATGGTATGAGTTAAACTCACGTATAATTATAATATCGAAATCATAATTCTACAAAATTTCAACAGCTATTTACAATTTATTAAACTATTTACTCGAAATTGTTATTAACATCTATAAAATAATTTTGTACGGCAATGTATCGCGTCCACTTCGGTTAGATCCGCCGCAAACCTGTCAATTTATGTGTATAAAGTGGGAGAACTTGCAAAAGTCTTTCCAACTTCTGCCCCTGCTATATCAGGGTTTCGTATCCAAACAGATTAAATTTGATGTGGTATTACGCAGCCGGGTCGAGGGACTCAGCGAAAGATATTCAAAACATCGATCACATGAGCAGCTAGTGTTGCCAGTCTAGTACAGTTGTACTAGATCTAGTACATTTGTACTAGATCTAGTACATTTTCTAAGAATCTGGTACACTCGAAGCAAAATCTAGTACCGTTTCTTTGTCAGCGTGTTACCATTTGACGCGTGTAAAATATATTGTTGGGATCTTGCTCCTTGTTTTGTTTTCGTTCGCTAAAAACCCCTTTTCTTCCTTAATGAACCAAACCACATCCAGGGCCGCCGAGAGCCAGGTCGGGCCCCGCGACAATTTTATAAAAAATAATTAGGCCCTTTCAATATCACATTTCTTAAAAAACAAAAAGGTCTTCAAGCAAAAACAAAACTTCTCCTCCTCTTTAGTAGTGAACTCTCTAAAAACAAAAAAAAAGGTCTCTATGAAAATTTGCTGCTTTTTATTTTAATAAATATCTAGTAGTTTTTAAATGGGAGGATGTCACCTTTTTTCTTAAACATCTCTGTAAAGTGTTGCCTTATTGTTACACAAATTTAAAGCTCTCAATAGTCTCAAGACACATAATATCACGAATTATTTCCAGGGGCGCGCATATAAATACAATTTTATATTGGAAAATTCTTAAAATATTTTTGCCTTTGCGAGAGTTCCGGTTTGCTCTTAATACCACGGCAAATCACACATCGCCAAAATTCTTGGACCCCTCGTAAATATTAAAACGAAATATTTATCATGGCTGCTTTTTTGCACATTTAATCTTTATTCATTTCACCGTTGATACGCATCTAAAAATCTTTACAAAAACAATTTCCCACAATTTTAGGTACCAATGTTTAAAAAGTGGTTCATACCGATTTTGCGTGTTTAAGTGATTGTTGAGTTTTTCTTTGCATTTATCCTGGAAATAGAATTTCAGTGTTTAATAGAGCAAGAATAGTGGCTTTGCATGATGAGGGTCTGCCGAATCATCGAATCGCAGATAGACTAGGGATTCCCCGCACTTCAGTTATCCGAATAGTGTTGTTTGACTGGAGACATGGGACTGGGCGTCCTAGGGTAACTAATCCATGAGAAGATCGGTACAAAATGCATTAGAAATTCAGAATATTTAAAGATTACCGTGGCCAGCAAATTCTCCAGATATGAATGCCATTGAGCACATGTGGGATTTCATTGGAAGAGCAATCTCAAACAGAATTAATCCTCCTATCACCCTCCAGGAACTTACAGTCGCGGCCCAAGAAGAATGGAACAAAATACCAGTGGATTACATTAACACCCTTATTGTTTCCATGCACAGGCGAGTTAATATCTTACTACAGAACAGGGGAGGACACACCGAATATTAATGAATTTTTGATTTCGCTCTAAAGTGGTTTTCTTCTGGAATTCAAATTCTAGTAATCATTTTATTATGCACTATTTTTCGTTTGTATTTTGTTCTTGTTCAGTTAAAATTTAATTCAGCCAATTTGTATTGGATACATAACCAACACACTTCTTGACTTTTAATAATAGTGTCTAATTTTGACAAACATAAGGGGTCCAAGAATTTTGGCGATGTGTGTAATAATAGTAGCACCTACTTGGGCGGGGTAGGTGCTTCTGGAGTTAAAATTTACTCGTATGGGGATGAATTAATTATAGGGAAAGTATTATTATTACCTACTGCACATGATTAGAGTCTTAAAGTACCTACTACGCACGTTTTAAACGTTCCATTACCGACTGCGTTTGTCTGGAACCGTATACTGCTTACTATACTATTAAATTATTGTTTTTGTTTATTTACTGTATATTTTTTATTTTAAAAATTGCATCTACCTCCAGTTATATGGTGCCTTGCACCCTAGAATACTTTCATCCATGAAATCGCCGCCCCTAGTTACAATTAACATATTGGTTAATTTTACCCCAAAAATCCATTCTCTAGGTAAAAATGTGTTCAAATTTTAACGTAAATGTGTTAATTTTAAACGTTAAATGTTGAAAATTAACGGGTACCAAGTTAGTAAGCTTTAATAAGAAATTATTACTTTTGATTGTTTAATTCAAAACCTATAATGCAGTAAAATCATAATTAAGCATTTTTCAAGTACATAATAAATTTGACAAGTTGAAATTACACAAATTCTATTTAAAAATTATATTTTCGTATGTTTAGTGTAGACATGTTTAGGTAGCTGTGCAGAAAAAAATGTTTTATATATTTTCTGAAACGTAGGCAACCAACATAACAAAGAAGTGTATATTGCATTGCATATACGTTTGACCGCTTTATTCCAATAAACATTTTTTTGTATTATATTTTACACAAATACTTCTTATGATGAGAATAATAATAGTAATTAAGTGATACTTCGTCTCTCATCACGTGTTTATTTTGAATACTTACAACATTTATTGGTTGCGTAATATTATGTGTTCTTTCATAATACCTACCTAATCTATACTGTTGGTTGTTTTGTATCTTTATCTCTAAGTGGCGCTTTTTTTTCTTCTAAAAAATGTCTTTAAATATTTTCAATATACAGGGTGTTTCCTAATTAAGTACCATAAACAGGAAGATTAACTAATTAATAAGAGAAGCTAAATATAATTTTGTTTTCATTCTACAGGGTGATAAAGTAAATTTCATAAATACATAATTTTCTAAATTGCTTCCCTTACGATAAAGATTTTAGCTTAAAAATATGTATACATTAGTTAATTGTGGTATTATTAGTTAACAGCACTCTATTTTTTTACAAAAAGAAACTCTTGGTTGATCTCTATAGAACATTCCGTTTTCGAAATTTTTCAGTTTTAGTCCTATTAAAACATGAAATCTATGTACATTATGAAATTAAAAAAATGCAATTTTTTATGAAGGGTCAATTTCATAATAAATATTAAAAAGTTCATTAACTAATGAGACCATTAAGTCTATAAAATTAGATAATGGACCTTTTAATATTCATTATGAAATCGGCCCTTGATAAAATTGTACATAAATTTCATGTTTGAATAGCACTTAAACTGAAGAATCTCGGAAATGGAATGTTCTACAGAGATCAACTAAGAGTCCATTTTTTGTGACAAATTCCGTGAGGAATAATTATTAATCTTAACTTTTATAAAATATAGGGTGTTCAAAAAGTTTGGATGAAAATTGTTTTCATAACCCTTCATTCTACGCCAATGGGTTATCGTAATTTATCGAAATAAAGTGTGTTAACTAATAATGACGATTAACTAACATATAAGCTAAAATCTTTACCGTGAGGGAAGATATTTAAAAAATTATAGATTTATGAAATTCACTTTATCACCCTGTAGAATAAAAACTGGGATTGCAGAAAATTTATATTTAGCTTTTCCTATTAATTAGTTAAGATATAAAAGTTTTGGTACTTAATTAAATGCGAGTAATGTGTGGTCTCTACATCCGTAATATTGAGCATGTCTTCGTTCTACTTCCATCCCCAAAACTGTTTTATCTTGTACATACATTCCTACATTATTATTTAAGATTAAAACGGATTACATAATTTTAAATACAAGCCGATACAAAGTTGCAAAATTGCTGCATTCTTATTGAATTTTGTGAAATACTTAGGCACTTCAGAACGCGCCAATATTTGTACATCTATAATTTATTTATTAATAGAAACTCAATGTCGATAGCTTATCTTGTCTCCTGAATAAACCAAATACGTAGATTACCTTAATTTGAATAATCTGTTATTTTCTTTTTGTTCTTTGTTAAAAACCCAATAGATTCTAGATGTATTTTTGTCAAACATAGAAAAGTAAATTCCTTTATTGAAAATATTTTGAGTTTTTTAAATTTTATTCATTGCATCTATCTATATCATGGATGAGTTTAAAATCCACTATATGGAGCTCTAAGCTTTACTGTATTCCTTCTAGTCTTAATAACTCTTCATGCGTTGAATACCAACAAACGTATCCCTTTGCAGATTTTCTACATAAAAAATCCCATATAAGAAATTTTAGACTCTTCTAAAACATTAAACATAACATAAAAGTCTGATTAAGTTCTTCAATTATTTTCTGCTTAAATAATATTTACGCTTTAAGGCTCTCTTTACGGTTGATTCTCACATAAAATTAGATATAAAAAAGTGTACTGTAAATAAACACTTTCTGTTCCTTTTACAAACACTTCCGTTCAATATTGATGTACACTTTACTATTGAATTCCGTGTACAGTACTTTTTTCTTAAAATATAAATGATTGAAATGTTGAAGCAACATGCAGGCATTACCGAGTGTTTACAACAAACTACTGATATTTTTGAAGGAATAAAGTTAGCCCTAAGAAATTACATTTAACCATTTTTGTCTTTAAATATCGTCATTTGGAAATTGAAGAAAGGATATTAACTTTCCACCAGGTTCCTGTTTTAAAACACTATTTTAATAATTGTACTTATACCCAGGAATACAGCAGGTACTAGGTAGCATTATTAAAATTATTGTGCACCTTGTAACGGATCAACAACGGGCCACCAGACACTTTTTAGAACTTATTTAAATTAAATGATTAAAAGCCGGGTTAAAAACACTACTAGAAGATATCCAACGCGAGAACTACAAGTGTAACAACAAAAATCACTTTATTTCGCTAATATTACACAGTTTGTCAGAAAGAAAGGTTCAAAAATTTTCTGCTCTATTTATACACACTTTTAACAACTAATTAAAGAAAAAACTGTTTTAATTATACTTAATCAGAACATTTTCTTAAGAAAACGTCAGTGGAAATGTACTGAAAATTGACTTAATCGCCGCGTTGCCAGATTTATTTTTGCCAGGCTAGAAAGTAGAGTCGGTAATGATACAACCCTTGATTTTGAAAACAATAAGTATTATATATAATGTAACGTATTCTTCTTCAATATATTTTTTTAATATTTCGTGTAACAAAAATTGGTGTTATTTGACCAAACTTTTTTATTTATTAAAATAACAGCTGTGAGTTGGCTTTCATCGGACCAAATTTTAACACTATGTTTCATACAACGCAGACTCAGAACTGACGAAAAATGTGTACAGATCAGAAGTTGACTATCTGAACGTTTTCAATAATTATGGAACGTATAAATGTGAATATTACTGAATTATATGGAATGTAACCAGTGTCGGATTAGGATCTCCAGGGCCTCTCACGTATTACGGGATTTCTTGCATTTAATTTACGAGGGCCCACTTACTGAACGAGGGTCCACTGCCTGAACGAAGGTCCACTGCTTAAACGAGGGCCTACCGGTCATTTGACCGGTACACCCGCGGCCCAATCCGACACCGAATGTAACGAGTCTTCAACAATACCAGTATCCCACGTGATCTGATAAAACAAGAAATATAATGAAATAGGCCGTTATTAGTAACTTTTATGATTACATAATTATTAATTCTGCCAAACAAGTCAGTCACATTGTTTTAGGGCTACTACTACGCTGTGGAGCGAGCGGACAGAACGGCTGCACTCGGGCATTTACCATCGGGGTGATAGAAGCCCACTGGAGACACCTTTCAGCGACTTTATTAATCTGCAAGACTTTGATCTGAGAGGGTGGCTATCCATAGACACCTTCCAGCGACTTGCAGGACTTTCAGGAGCTGGGAAGATGGATGTCTTTAGACCCCCAGCGACAACTAACAGGTTTTTGACGAGTTGATAACCTACAGGACTTGCGTGAACTGGGAAAATGGCGACAACCAGCAAGTTTTTGTCAAGTTGAGAGACAGTTCCTGTATGCCCCTGGAGGATGCACAGTGGGCCTATTAAGGCCTAAGTGAGGTAGAGCAACCCACACTTACAGATACAATTAGGTTAGTCACATTGTTTTAGAGTTACTACTGAATAATAATAAATAGTTTATTTACCCAATAAAATGTTTTACATTACTACAATGCTACAATAAATAAGATAAGTAAACAAATAAATATCTAAATCACAAGTAGCTTCTTTAACAGTTTTATAAATAAATATAATGTGCACAAAAAATATTTTTATTATACGAGATAAGTAAAAAGATAGTGGGGTACTAATCATTTTGCAACCGATGGTATAATGCAGCAATCCCCAGTCTCTATCAGAACACCAGCGCAATAAAATCAATTGGAAATTCCCTTAAACAACAAATTTATTATTTACAATAGACCGCAAGCGATTCTGAACCTTCCGTGCACGTACCACGTGTTTTAATGTAATTATATTATACAGACTAAAGTCAAGGCTTTTTAGTTTTAGAGAAATATACCTATCAATCGCGGCTATACACTGTTCAGCGCTTTCTATGTAAATCAACTTATCAACAAATTAAATACGTAATTGTGTGACTTCTGACGTGTGTGCCGTAAAATAGGGACCTTAAGTGTTATAGTGGTTCGTTCTAGTGGGTTATGATAGACAAAAACGATTTGCGAAAATGGTAAGTGATTGTAAAATCAAGTTTTCCTACATTGCGACCAATCATGCGCGAACGCACAATTACTTCCCAACTATTGAAATCTTGTTTTTCACAAAATGTCACTAAACTCGACAAAATACAATAAAACTCGCTCGGTTTGCATATCTTGGCGCTAATTTTATGAAATTTCCAGTGAATCATTTCCAAATAATTGATTGATTATCTAACTACAATAATGTGTACCTAGTAGTGTGGTAGAAAGTTGTACCTACATGTTATATTCCGTTTACGTCACGAATGTGTTCACATACAGGAAGATGAGTGTTTTATGTTTATTAATATAAACTGCAAAATCCAAATTATTTATTCAAATTTGTGGAGGCGCATTCTATTCTTCGGATTTAGGCCTTTATGTTTTGCTGGCAGGTATCTGTAAAATGTGTTAACGCAGTTATGAATGTTACCGGTAGATGGACGTACATGTAGGTTCCGGTTGTTTAGAATAATTGGTCCTTCATCGATCTTTGTATAGCATACCGCTATCTGAGCGTTGTAATAATTATTAGATTGTAATTTGTAAATGTTTTTTATGATGTAATTGAAGGATCTTTTAATAGTCACTATTTACCGGAGCGTGGCATTGTAAAAATTATAATTTGAATTAATTAGCTGGTGATATCGAAATCGCAGATAACATTTAAACCAGCAAACATCAAAATCGCTTTATAGTTTATGAGAGGCTGTAAAAATGTTATCACTTTGCGGAATTCGCTTTATTTTTCAATTTCGTACAATGTTAATCAGTGGCGTAACTAGAAATTTGTTATAGGGGGTTACATAGATCTTAGAAAGGCGTACAATGTTAATCAGTGGTGTAACCAGAAATTTGTCATGGTCGTAATTATAACTGATTTTTAATGACTACTGACAAGACGGAATCGGCGCAAGGTTAGTGCTAATTTTGGGATCGGCGTTTTTATAGAGATAGAGTGTATTTAAAATTTTATAGTTCTAGTAGGCATTTGTCCATTAATTTTATTGATTGTTTACTATTTTCTCAGTTTTGAGAAGCTTAGTTTTGTATTTTGCCACACACCCAGGTATTTGATGGCTTTGCTGGGAGTTACTATTGTGCCCCGTAGAGTAAATTGTATTTGTCTAATTTTCGTCCTTTTGGTTAGCAATTCACATTCTGTCTTCTCTTTTGCAAGCGTTAGACTTTTATTGTCCATCCAACGTGCCACTCTTTCCAATGTGGCATTTACTACACTCTGGGTTCTTCTTCACTTTCGGCTGCTATCATCACTGCGACGTCATCTGTAAATCCAATTAGTTGCGCTTCCTCCGGCATCTTTATTTGTAGTAGCGGGTTGTATAGGACGTTCCAGAGTATGGCTCCTAAGACTGATCCCTGTGGAATTCCACTGTTGATATCTGCATTGGTTTTTTCAGTAGAATTTTCTACAATTATGTTTCTCTTAGAAAGATAAGAAGCTATCAGGCATATAAGGCTTTCATCTATTTTTCGTCTTCTTCGTCTTCCTCTGCCAAGATGCGCTATTGACTGCAATCCTGATGACTGCGCATATTCGTATATGGTCGGTCGAGTAAGATTCAGCTGGTTTTTTGACGGGTCCCCAGTTCTTTCAAACTTGCTTCAGCCTTATTAATATCAGATGCACATAGAGTTTACCTTCGACGTCCAACAAACATATTGGTCTGAACGACGATGGTTCTTCTAGGGGTTTGTCTCCTTTTCTTATTAGTATCTTGGTCAAAATCATCACCCAAATTATCACTCGCTCAAAAAATGTAATGCAGCAGCTTGTGGATCAAAAAACAAAGGGAATAGCCCAAAAAAAAGGTTATTGTATAAAATTAAAAGGGATTTTCATTGAAATAATCGAAATCACATAAAAATATTTTAGATGATTTCCGAAAAACGGGTACGTTTTGACTTTAGTGGTTTCCCCCTCGCTTACTACTCATCATAATAAAGTATTTGTTTCAATAAAGGTTTAATTTTTTATTATCATTATAATATAAATGGACCACTTATTAACACATATATCTGAAAGTCTGTAGATTAGTATTAAAACGAAATTTTTTAATATTACATTTGGAACTGAATATAATGTATCCATTGCTAAACATATATAGTTTTTGACTTACATGTAAATTGTATTAAACTGAATTAAGGGCCAGTTTTTTCACCTCTGAGTGAAGTTTGAAGTGGCTACTTGCTGATTAGGCTATAGGTTATAGTTCGCTGACCTGGCAAGGAATCCTACGCTTAACTTTACTCAGAGGTGAAAATAATATTCTATAATATTCTCTAAAAATAACATTTCAAGAACGATTTCTGGAACTGCAACCTGCAATCCCATAAACAATACAATACAGATTATGATTTCCTTTTTCACAAATTTCAATCTGTATATAACATTATTTTCGTTACAAGAATATGCTGCATATATGTAGACTACAAGAAATAAACAAAACGAATTACACAAATAAAAAATTTTTTTAAAACAATGAAATTTTTCAAATGACTACTCTTAACTAGCACTAGCGAACCCGCCATTGTTATCAACGAATTTTTAAAAACAAAAATTTAAAAAATATCAATATAACTAAAGCGATTTTATAAAATACATAAATAGGTATAAAGTATCATCACATATTGGTAGATACAAATTCCGCTACATAAAAAATGGTCTTGCTTCCACTACGCTGAAAATCCGCTTCCGTAGCGGAGTTGGAACTGGAACAATTCTACTTAAAAGCATATGTCCTACAAACGGCATATATCGTATTTGTATTTTTAACAATGTAAATAAAGCTCGAAATTTTTTGATTGGAAATGAGGACCCACATATTTCCGCTACAAATACTACAAGATCTGATCCTATGACAAACAAATGATATCATTGACATATCAATACAAAGCTATCGAAGAGAAATCGACATGACAGGACAGCAATATTAATAGTTCCGAACACAGTCGCTCTTGTACCGGATAGGTGGTCCTCGTTTTTAAAAAAGACTCAAAAAGACCAAAGTGTCTTTACATCATTTGTCATTCGCAACGTTCTGACCACCCGACAATCCGAAAAAGTCATTTGTCAAATTTCAATTGTTTTCCTATCGGTAATCACTGTAACGATCACCGCTGCGTGCTGTTGGATGTGCGTATACCACAAAACCCTTTCGATTACCTGCCCTTGTCGTCAACCAGCCGACCGACAACGCTGTTTCATAAAAATTACTTTTATGATTTTAAATTAAAAAAGTTATCGAAAATGATGGTAATGTGACAGTTAATAGCTGAGAATAAAAATCCAAATAAACTAAAACAGATTAAGAAGAATTAAAAGTGATGATTTAAGAAAATACTACTAACAAATTACTTTGAGACCTAAATAAGAAGTAAAAAGTATATAGAAACAAACTTACATTCTTATAGAAAACCGAACTAACGGGGATTCTCATAGTAGTAAAAGAAATCACCAGAAAAAATACCACTGGAAGGAACATGCTCATCTATTCTGATAGTAGACAAGTACTACTCATTGTATTGGTGTCAATTCTATTTCTAATATGCCCCAACATCTCAAAAATGAACAATTTCTTGAAATAATAACTCAAACGGTTCAATTTTATTTGTAATTATTTTTTGGTGACCGTTTTTCTAGGTATTTTTTTATATCCTCTGGAGTTGATGTAGGATTAGAACGACCTTCATAAATCCACAAACGACGACTTGATGTAAAGTTTTCAAACTCATCCGGGGGGCTATTTTCAAATTCGAGAGAATTCAATTCTCTCAAGATTTTCACAAATGTAATTTGTCAACGTGAAAACAGTATTTTTAAAGCCAGTGAACACTCACTGACTATTTCTCTTGGTTTATTTCGCATTTTAATTCTCACTGGCTTTTAAAATATAGTTTTTACTTTGACGTATGACATTTCTCGAGTTTGAAAATAGCCCCCCTGCTATTCGTTTTCATTTGTTGTTCTCCCGTACCCCACACAATTTTCTTGGGCCTCTCTGTATTTCTGCTTCGACCACATCTAAAATAAGTATCTTGATATCGTAGGCTGATATGCGGTACCTTCAAATAATTGCTATCTAATCAGATATTTTTTCTTTTTTAAATGATTGTGATACGATTGTGTATCTCGATAAAATTGAATTATCTGAATCTTCACCTTCTATTAAATTGTTTTTTAATAATCTTATTAACATTCTATCATCAATGTTTGTTAAATTAAACCACTCTAAAGTCAGATAGTTACCCAGTTGATATGGGCGTACCTCAAAGGTCTGTACTTGGACCGTTATTATTTTTTACTTTCCATTCACGACTTACCACACTATATAGATGCAAATATGATTATCTTATTTTCTGACAATACCTCAGCACAGATCATTGAAAAACTTATAAGAAGTGAACGTCTAATTCAAAATTTTATAAATTGGTTTCATAAAAACGGCCTAATGATAAATATTCACAAAACGTTGTATTTATTTTAAAATTAATAGTATCATCAACAGTATTACATTAACATTAGCTATTAACCATAAAATTTCAATTCTAAAATTATTAAATTGTATAAAGTTTCTAGACTTGTACATGGACATTAATTTTAAGTAGAATAATCATATAGGGGAAAAAATTAAACAAATCCTACTAAGCAATCAGTAGAATTAGAAGCACTATTGTCATATTAATTATAATATCCTTTGCGAAAAATACGACAAATTGTGATATAATTTTTATCTTACAAAAAAGAATCATTAGATTTATTTTTAAATTAGGTTCTCGCATGTAAACACATATTTTTAGATAACAAAATTTTATCTGTTCCTTGTATTTAAATTTTAATTTATTTGTTGTAATATGTAAAAGAAAACTTAAATAGTATATCTAATATCTAGTTATCATCATTACAAAACAAGGCACCAATTTTAGTAAGGGGTCATTAGCCATTCCCTTTTTAGCATCTTTTTTAAATACAAGTATTCTAAGAAAGTTCCCCCCCCCCCCTCCCCTGGAGCAGTCTTTGCCAGACAAACTGAGTTGCTCTGTATTCCAAAGCATAGTTATCACTAATATACAAAGGTATTCGACTTTATAATCACCTAAAAGAAATTTAAAGATCTTAAAAGCTAAAAGGAGTAGCAATAAGAAAAAAATAAAAATGAACTTATTAAAAAATGTTACTACAATGTTGAAGAATATTTGCAGGATAATTAAACATTTTTCAATATTTTAATTGTACTATTTTATTGATCTAAATAGGTTTTTTTTTTGTTTTTGACTTGTCTTATACATTTTTATTAGATTAGTAAAACATTAGTAGATTAGTAGAACACCCTGTTCTTAGTAAAATTCCGGTGAAATTAATTAGTAAGGAACTTTCGGTCGATTTTGGCTCAAAAAAAAACTTCGAAAGTCGGTATTTCACATTGCAAAATATTCAAAATAGTCGAGATAATTGAAAAATATGAAAGTATGTTGTACAAAGAATGTGGAATGACATTCTTCAAAAATATAAAAATACATTGAATTTTTTTTGTAAATCAGAATTTTTTCTAGTTTTTAACAGCTCAGAATTTTTTTTTTATAAATTCCGTATGATAATTTTAAAAAAATAATAAAAATTTGATAGATTATCATTTAAAAAATTTGGTTCACTAATTACAGGATGTTGGGGATTCTCACAAAAATATCAATAAATGATTTTTAAAGATGATCGACCCACTTAAATGGAATATTTTTTAATTTCCATGAACTTGTTTTATACAAACATATTAATAATCATATTCAGTTCCCACTACAAACTTATGCTTATGGTTTTTAAAACACTTCCAAATAGCATTTAGGGCTGGTTCTACAAAGAACGGATAAGGCTAAATCAGGGTTAGTTAGTCAAATGCGTGTTGTACAAAGGTTGGTTACTGTTAAGACTAGAATATCGAAAAATTTTGTATTTCGTACAAATTTTCTGATTATTTATCTTTCACAAATTATCTTTAAATACCAGACAAACGACAAAATGTAAAAATCTCAGCGACTACAAACACTATATTCCAAGTTACACTACTGTTTTTCACAACCAAACATTCTGAAATGCAAAAACACTTGAGTTCTGATAAAAATTCTCTTCTGCATACTAAATGCGAGGCTTTATATTTATTTTATTTCCTTTCTCATATTTAACATTATTGCAGTGTAAATTTAGTTAAAAGTAGATACATTTGTTCAATTCATATTAAAACAAGAAGTATACCAATCAATAAAGTAATTTCACAAGTAACACAAAAAGAAAAAATATAAGGGAGAGTGGGGGAATTGTGCGCACTCAAGCGAAAATCGTTATAGCACTGTTAGCATTGTAGGTAATTTAAATGTAAAAACCGTAATGGGGGTGCTATTTAGTCTACTATCTGCACGTAAATCAATTTTAGGAAAAAATCAAATATTTAAAGTACAATACTGCTGAAAGTACAAAGTGCTTTTGCGCACCATTCCCCGCCGTTGCGGGTAATGGTGCGCAAGTATTGGGGAATCGTGCGCATTAAAAGTATTAAGAATAAGATAAAACCAACATACAGCTGTTATTGTTCGTCCTCTTTCGCCAGAAATTGCAGCTCCTACTTGTTTAGATCCCTTACGACCATACACTTTAGGGCATTTATTCTGCACCGTGGTGATGACTGTCTCATCCATGTTGTAAACACTCTTTGATTCAAACTTAAACCTTTCCATGATAGTTTGAAGTTTTGAAAAAAATAATTTGGTTGAGTCCTTATTAAAAGATGCAATCCTATTCAAACTGGTTCCTTCAGGCTGCCGTAGCTTTATATCAGGTGATCTCCTTAAAAATCCATACAGCCAGTCCTTCCCAGCTAATCCCTTTTCCTTTTCGAATTTATGGGCAATGTCAGGTTGCTCAGCATATCTAAAAGCTAGTCGCCTAAGACACCTGGGTGTTAGGCCATAAAATAGCTTTGCTAGCGTTAAAACGTACTCTCTTAACTCAGATTCTATTTCCTCTGAAAATACAGGCTTGCAACCCAAACGACGAGGCTTCGACTCATTTTCTGACAGTTTTTTTCTGAGTGTCGATTCAGGAATATTGAAGGCCCTTTTCCTGCATCCCTTATTTTTCTGCCAAAAATATTGATTTTAATATAGGTACTTTTTTGAAATTTCCAACTGACAATCTTTTTCTTTCACTTCTGTTCTCACTAGGATTGCCACCTGTCCTTTTTTCAAACAAATTGTATTTGTGACTTTTTAAAATTTAAAATGTCCTTTTTGTATTGACATTTTTATCAAGGCCAAAAGCAATTACCTAATATTCCAGACAACTACAATATTCTTCTTCAAATAGTCTTAGAATTACAAAAACAAAAGCAAACTATACAAAAAGAGAAATACATTTTATTGATCCTAAAAATATCTTTAAGTTAACATGCGCTTCTATTTACTTTCCCCCAAATGCAAATGATGTTGTAACTAGTCTATTAAATACCATCCAGTTATGTTATTTAATTAATTAATAAATATACAAAAAAAATATCAAGGAATTTTTTCATTATCAGGTCTTATCAGTTCTGTTTTCTCAGTACAATTAAGTACACCATCGTGTTTAGTGACTGGCTTAATTATATTGTGAAACTTAAACTACTTAGCTTAACTATAATACGACGCTTCGAAACTTTTCGATATGTCCCCGTATACAGGTTAGATCGAACGCATCACTGATCGGCATGGCTTACGATAGGCTCCATTCAAATAGCCTTTTTTTAACAAAATAATTAATTAAAGGCGAAGCTGAACAATGGAAACAAAAAGGGCAGGTGAGTGAGTGGTAGTGGTCCGGTCTGAGCCCAAAACAAATCTTGGAATATACGTACGCTTATATTTTTAAAACAGAACCGGGTTTATTGATTCTTATGATACAGTTAGAAATTTTGTTATTCCTATTTTGTTTTTAAATTTTCAACTCAAATCAGGATTTTTAGTTTCGTATATTTTTACTTTCGTTTTTGCTCATTTTCTTTGCGAAAAGATCGTCTGTTCACCTGAATATTGTCGGAAAAACACAATAGTGGTTTTTCGAAGTTTTTCTCCAGAAATAGAACTCCTTCGCCATTAATAAGCACGCTGCCATCAAATAGGTACGGCGTCACCATTAATAAGGCTCATTCACAATTAATAGAGTTTCTCCACCATTATTAGTAAATACTCCACCATTAAAAAAATGTCTTCCACCATTAAAACAGTTTCTACCACCAATAAATAGTTTTCTTCCACCAAGAATATTGTTGGCTCTATAGCCTCTATTAAGGAATAAATTCTAAAAAATTAAGAACAATAAATAATAGGTAAGAAGAGAAATAAAGCAGCTGCATCCATCAAAAAAACGAATGAGAGATGGAAAAAAGAATTAAGGATTGAAATGGAATCTTAAGGAAAACAACAAGTATATAAATAGTTTTGAGTATTCTAAGCTAATTATTACACAAAAATAATTAGCGTATCACCTATCGGCAATTAGGTGACTGGCGAGGATCCGTTGAAGCTGTTTTAAGAACATTTTCATGACAAAATAACAGAAGAAAAATGTTTAAATTATGAAAGAGAATGAATCCATGAGTAAGACTTTATGCCCATAAAAGGCATAGGTTGTTCTTAACAAAGTTTCAGATTGCTATGGTCATCACTCTGATTCAAAAGGGTTATTACCAAGACAGCAAGATTAAATATCACTCGCGATGTCATTAATAGGGTCTGGATGAAGTATCAATTATATTTTATGGTATTATTAGAAGACAACCTTACCAGCGCCGTACAAAGGAAATTTAAAAGAGCGAAGACCGTATAATATGTACATAAAGTAAGTACATAAACTACTAAACTACCTTCACCGATGTCATTTGTGCGTTAACCATAATCTGAAGATTCAATGGGTGGATGATGATAAATCTTTTTCATTATGTAGTTCTAAAGCAAAACTAAAAGAGTAATCCTAATATATAGGAATGTTTATATCTAATTTTTTTCCCTTTGTTAATAATTGCAGAATAGTAACATTTTATTCTTCATGCTATAAAGATCCATTTTTTTAATCTTGTTCCTTTTCCGACGAAACTGTCATTAAGGTCCGGTTCTGTTCCATCAAATTATCAAGCGTGACTTAAAAAGAAAACCTAACCCGTCGACATAATCAACGCTGACCAATCGTAAAGAACTTTTCAACAAGCCGATCACAACAGGCCTCTGAACCCTGACAGCGATAATATATGGATGTATTACAAGCCTCGAGCTGCGCCGTTCTATCTCATAAAATTCTTTCATTATCATTAAATTCAGATGTACCTTCAATGTTCATTGTCGGTTGTTATACTACCCGCTGTAACAGTGCATCACTTAAAAATGTACCTTAAATATTTTTAGAAAAATCAAAAAGCTCAGATATACGAGGTTAGTTCGGAAAATTTCTAGAACGAGACGGAAAATAATTAACTCACCAAAAAAAATAGAAACTAGTGAGATCTTCGAAATATGCATTTTAATATTCGAGGATTTCAGCATTCGATGATTTCAGTATTCGATTATTTCAGCATTTGATGAGAAATTCTTTTCAGCCAACCATTTTTTGAGATTTGGAAACCGGAACAAATCGGATGGCGCCATGTCTGGTGAATACGGGGCATGTTCAATTAACTGGAATTAGTAATTCGTGCAGTTTCACCATCGCAGTTACCTACTTGTAGGACAGGGCATTATCTTGGTAGTACAAGACTTTTTTCTTTGCTATTTTGCACGCCTATTTTGTTCAGATGTCCCTTTACTCGGGCATTTCCAGTCATGAGTCCTGCTTTCAACTGCTTCCTATTCATGAAGAGTAGTTCTACTATTTTTTTAACTTGGTTTTCCTATAAAGGTTTTCCCATGTGCTTGTTTTAGGACATTCTCCCAATAGTTTGTGTATTCTCCGAACCCACTTATTTATGAAACCTCGTACTGTACTTTTTGCTACTCCAAGGTTTATATCTCATTCCGGTATTTCTTATGATCCTCTGTTTGCAATTTCGTCAGCCTTTTCATTACCATCGACTTCTTGATGAAATGGCACCCAAACTAGTTTTTTTTTATATTTCGGTCTGCCAGTCTTCTCAGTTCTTCGATGCAATCCCATATCAGCCTCGACGTCACGTTTTAATATGGCCTCAAGGGACGCCTGGGTATCTGACATTTGGATCTGCTTATTTTCGATAGTTCTCCCATTGTTTTTTCTTACACTTTGCAAGATTGCATAATACTTAGCCTGAAATACTGAAGCGTGTCTTCTTATAGCATGGCTAAGGTTGGTGTTAGGATTTTTGAAGAATACTCCAGACCCAGTGCCTTCCGCAGTCTTTGATCCGTCTGTTTATCTACCAGGTTTGTTCCTGTCGTTGGGAACTAGGTTCCAGATAAACTCACTATTGATTTATATAGTTTGTACTTATTAACAACAAAAAATAATACTGGAAACTATGTAATAATATAAAATATATATATAAATAAGTTAAAGATATTTACCCATAGTTCACAAATCGCTGCACAAAACTTTACACATTACTTTGTTTCGCGACTTATTGTCCCGAAACGCGAGAGTCTCGCCTTTCGGCAAGAGTTTTTGTGCCTCAGTCCTCACTCGAGTCTCTTTTTTTTCTGTCTAGCCTCTCTATTTAAATTCAAAATTTACGTGACAGTTGTACTTGTTAGAATGTCAACGTTCTATCTTGAATTCTCTAGTTCAATGCAAGCCATTGAATAGAGTAATAACCTAATTGTTGATTTTATTGCAATACGTCTGTTTTCCAATTGAATACTAATTTAAAACATTAAAAAATACTTTTTAGAATTTTTGGTAAATTATTTATATTTTCAAATAATAATGCCAATTATTACAACAAAGTGAAATGGTACCTCTTAGTGCTTCCATTACTGTTGTGGGGGATTGTTCTTATTGCCGCCGTTATTCCAAAATAAGTCTTTGTATTCTGATTTAGGGATTAAAAAAAATTGTTTTCTGATTAATAATCGATATAGTTTTCAAAACTTTAAAACCAATTTTTAACTAGCTTTTCAAATATGTATTGTGTATCATTTCGAATATGGCTTGGGATGTACTAGTATGTCAAGTGAAAACTGACTTTTAATTTTTATTATCATGCGTCCATAAATATTACAGAAATCAAAGTGAAATTTAAATATAATAATAATTATATAAATTTACGATTAAAGAATTGACAAAATTAATTTAAAACAACAAAAAATTATCGTGCAGTGATTTTTCTGTAGTCTCAAGGCGACAAAATAACTTGTCAACCGGCGCGCTGCCTTAGATCTAGCTATGCTGTTCACACTATGATATGTTGTCTATGCAAGTTTGCCCCCCTTAAAATTTGAACAAACTTAAAATGTGATCCATATGGAAGAAACTTTATGCCCAACTAAAATAAGTGAATTATTATTATCCTTTGTATGTGGTAGCAGAAAAATATTTCATTGGCGACTTAAACAATTTCAAATAACCATTAATTTTTAATATAATGACTTAGGCCCTTTGTTCTCAATGAAATTTGTTATACATCTAGTTTCATGGTTGAATTATCTCAAGTCCAGGGAAACATTTTTAATGGCCCTTTAAGAACCAACCCAATAGAAAACCAGTATTAAATACAATTAAAACTAACCATTAGTAAAACTATAATACCGTGAGTACCAGAAGTGTTACTTCTCCTTTAAATTTCGTTATTTAAAACAAAGGCATTTTATAACATAAAATATCCCTCTCTTTCATCACCTCCAAGTGACATGACAGAGTGGGCGTATGGGACTTTACTAAAAAGGTAGGTAATTTTATGATTTATGATTTTTGCGTTACTTGGATTGATCACATAACTGGAAGCCACAGAAACTAAACTTAATGATAGCGATATTTGCCACATGCTGCTCACAATGCCAGATACATACGATATACTGTAATTATGGCACTAGAAATATTAAAATCTGCCAATATTACATTAGAATTTGTTAAAAGTAGTCTTGGTTGCAGAAATAAAGATGGAAAATAGAATTAAAGCGAACCAAAATCAAGCCAAGAGTACACATTCTTTAATTCTCACAATGTTATGACAATGGTGGAACAAATCACTTAACGTCACAGTGTAGAAAGGAAAGAGTCCCATAATAAAAAATATAGTAGAGTCACGCATAGTTTATAGAAGTAGACCCGAAAGATACTCATACAGAAGAAATTATAGTGATAGAGCAAATGTGGCAGAAGAAAAAGGCGACGATTGCTACGAAGATGAAATAATATCATTTGTACCACTTAGTACAGCAGAGATGAAAGCAGAATAGAATGTAGATATAATTAATTTTGTCTTAGACTCTGGAGCTTCAGAACATTTAATAAAAGAAACATAAAATATTAAGAATCGCAAATGACCAATCTTTAATAGCAGCGAAGAAAGGAAAAATTAAACTAAAAGGTTACGTTGGAAGAATTAATCTTGCCTATAATTTGCTCCCAGTAAGAAAAATAAATGAATCTGGTAAAACAGTAGAGTTTTATAAAAAAATAAAGTAAAATTTTCAGATAACAAAGGGTAAGTAGGAAACGTTTAATAATATCGTTAGAAGAAAAATAGTATGATAACGAATGCAGACCAATAGCACACAATACTAGGACATCTGAGGAGAAAAGGCTTAAACATTTTGACATTACCATTTAATCCTGCAGAAATTGCAAGCCGTGTATGGAAGGAAGATCCACAAGACTACCTTTCAGAAGCTTAGAGCACCCAAGATCAATTAGAGTAGGAGAGCTCCTACATTCCGATTTGAGGATCCGATCCATTAAGTCTTGTTTACATGAAGGAAGAAGGAGAGGAAATTTGGAAATTAAAAGCGTTCTTGGATGCATACTGGAGCGGATTTACTAAAGATAGAAAAAGTGTATCTGATCCAGTTGTATTTTTCAAAGGAAGTGCTGTGTCTTGGATATCTATTGCATTATTACAGCTGCAGCTGAATACGTGTCAGCTCAAGACCTGGTATATTTAAAGGGAATTTTAGACAATTTGTATGAAGTCAATAATTGTCCTACTCTTAGATAAAAAAAAGTACTAAACATATTTCCGTAATAGAACATTTCATAAAAGATCTGATACAAAAAAATATAGAGATTGATTATGCCCCTTCAAAAGAAAATTTAGCAGATATTTTTACTAAATCAAATTTATAAATCTCAGACAAAAACTAAATTTGAAGTAAATGGTAAAAGATTTGACAACATAGATATTATTCCTAGATATTTATCTGCACCGTCTACCTTTTCTGTAATGACACTGTTTGACTTAGTAGTTTTACGAATACTGTAGATACAGTTTTTTTATCATATTGAAGCTTTTTGTCAGTGTGATAGATATTTTGAAATAAATTTGTGATATATAAAGATTAACCATTTTATTTTTATAAATAACTAGGATACCTATTTTTTTTGTAAATTAACGAACGTATCACAATTAATAGTATTCTTGACGTGAAATTATAGTAATCCACTTGTATTATTTATTACATGTACCATGTGATGCATACATACTTTAGTTGCCTCGGATGTTACAATTAAAGATTTCTGCAATTATTTGCAGTAATTATATCTCTAACTAGGTAATAGATACCTGCACCCTCCTGTGTGAAGAATCCAAGAGATACACCATACTTCCTTCCTGCTAAATTACTGATATATTAAAAATGTCAAGAAACCAATACTTTTTAGCTCAAAATAAAACAGTAAAATATAATAAAATCTTAATTATGTTCATATTGTTGAGTTAGTTGCGCCAGTGTGCACATTATGTATAGATTTATGTAAAGGTATGCGGTAACATGATAAATGATAGTTCTGAATAGTATTCTCATTCTTTCTGTATTGTTAAATCCGACCGTCCATCGTTATTCGATTGGGATTGGGTAAAGGCCTCAACGGCGCAGATCAGCGTTCAATGCTTGCCGCCTAACTCTCTTAACTTTAATCAAGCACAACCGAAAGACGTAGAAAGACCCCTCGAGTTGTCAGAGAAAGGAAGGTAGACGTAGACACGCCTGTATACCTATCGAAGATAAATTATTGAAGAATGTTATTAGAACGCACTGTTTCACAGGATCAAATACATTTTTTTTAAAAAGGGGTTCTTATGATGCTTGATAGTAAAAGTTATCTCTTGATTATCTACTAATTTCATCAAATATAATAATAATAGAGTGCCTCATAATAAAATTTCTCTAATGATGGTGCAGAAAAATTGAAAATTAATTCGCGATTCAAATACATAATTATAACTAAAGAAAAAGTAGTGTAAATATGTATATCAAAATATAAGATTTAGTTAAAAACACAAGATAAAGGAACTAAAAAAAAAGAAAACAGAGTCGGGGTCGAAACTTCTACTCAAATTAACAATTATTTTGCTGGATAGATATTGCTCCGGTGGTCTAGTTGTTATGTTGGAAAGGTAATGCAGAGAGCCACGCCCGGAGCAGAATTTCTTTAAATTTTTCTTTGGTTTGTTATGCCCGATTTCAAATAAAAAATATATTTTTTAAATACCTTTTATTGGCAAATAAAATAAGAACTAAAATGTTTAAAATGTTTATTTTATAAGATCAGCCCCATCACAATACATAATATTACACAGATACAAACTAGAATGAGGATATATAATGCCTGGCATTCTAAATGATACTCTTCGCAGTTTAACAGACCCCCTTAACCCCCATTTTCAACCAGATTGTTTTCACAATCAATAGGCCTCATCTCCTTATAGAGCTTCATTTTTACTAAAAATTTCATGTTGATATCGCTTTTTATTTTTAATTTTTTTTAATTTCAACCCATCTTAACCCTCTATTTTTAATCAGATTTGTTAAAAATCAATAGGCCCCTTATAGAGCTTGATTTTTGCTTAAAATTTTCAAGTTGATATCATTTCACGTATTTGTCTTATCGTGCAGACAAAAAACGTGACATCGGACATACGGACAAAGTAAACCTATAATACTCTTCACAGAATACTTTATGGAGTAGAAAAAAAAATGTATAAGGTAAAATAAACAGTTTAACGAGGTCAACAATAATATTCAACTTCTTTTATCAAAGAATACTAAAAGTTTGAAATAGCAGCACATAATTGAACATTTACAGAAATCTGTGAACTAAAATAGTGAGATACACATCGTAAAATGTTATTACACTTAATTCTCCATATGAACCTTTCTAAGTGTATTTCACAGCACATTCTAAAGTATTCTTGCTCTCGCTACTGTCCTATCCTCATTGCAGACTTTTGCATGTCCATGTTTACTAATAGTACATTATATACCTAGGGTGAGAAGTGAGCTATTATTTACCGAGCACTTTTATATCCTGAAGCGCGTAGCGCCGAGGGATATAATGTGCGAGGTAAATAATAGCTTTCTCAGCCGAAGTATATATAGAATTTTTTTTACTACTAACATTAATGTATTAGCAATTTTAATTTTGACATAAGTAATTTCCTAACAATTTGTTAAATATTTCGAAATATCAAGCAGACTGGAGCGTGTTTCTAATCAGACTGGCTTTATTTATGTAAAAATTTGGCATGTGTCAAATTTTGGTATGATTCTAGGAAATATCCCATTGCATTTTTGATATTTTAATGACATGGATTTATTGTTATTAATTAATAATGTTTAAAGCCGGTGTTGAATTTCCTAGTTAATATATATTTTTACTGTTTACACTGATATATATTATCATATTTGATTTGATTAGATTTGATAAACCCAGCTTTAGTTATTTCCTACTTATTTTTCAAATATTTCAAAATATCAAGTAGTCTGGGAGTTTAGTTGTCAAATTAACAAAATGAAACTAATGAAATTTAGTTTCATTATTTCCCTAGGTTTTTTTTTATTATCATTATTTACCTAGGGAGAGAAATATTACTTCTCATTAGAGGAATGGAGTAAATAATGGTGATTTCTCATGTTAGTAGTAAAAAAAAAATATTATGTGTTTTAATAAATAACAGAATAATAGCAATTTTGTCTAAATAGGTAAATCGGCTTCATCTGTATTTTCAAATTATTGTTTAATTGTAAATAGTATATTAATGTTTTGATATGTACTTATAGGGTTGTTTACCCAGAGCATGTAGATATGTGGGATGTGACGTGTTAAGTGCCCAATCAAAATCAAAATTTATTTTTGATACTTATTGCTCTTTTCGAGACATACTTTATTACCAACTGCAAACTAATTTACTAACAGCCCTATTTTTATTTAATACCTGCATGATCCAAATTACCAATACATCTAATATTTTTGAAAATACTAAATTATACAAACGAGGCAATAAAAAAATTTCATTAAAATAAAAGGTTTCAGGTTTGTATGCAACAAACAATCTAGGCTAGAGGGTAACACGATTGATAATTACGGGTAAACATAACTTTATATAAACTATTTAAATGTACACACCATTTCTCATTTCTCATTGAGTATATTAAATTAACTGGTTGATCAATTTTTCCGATTCAGACTTTTAAAGTGAAAAACCATTTGTCCTTTTATCTTTATCAAACGTTTATTGTACATTTCCATTTCCATAATGATGTCAAGTAGTTACCTTATCAGAATAATCAAATTTTTCCTTTTAGATGGTTTTGTGGGAAACAAAAAATTTGCAAATTTTTTGCTTACTTCTTACTTCATAGTATTTATAGTATAGTACAAAATAGACCATTTTCAGGAGTGACGTTTGACAAACAACTTAAATTTACAGTTCTTATAGAAAAAATATCGTAACTGCACCGAATTGAGTCTATGGCTTCGTAATACATTATGGCAGAAACTTTCAATATAACATTTATTTAAACAGTTTATATATTTAATTTATATTCACTATTTACACTAATATATTTTATAATTTTATTTATTACACTTATATACTAATTTATCTTATCAGAACAATATCTATCTATATACTGAACTTAAATAGCAAAACAGTCTTATACAAATGTTGCCATCCCGAATGTTCTACAACATTCTAGTCAACAATCGCGAAGCCACCAAAATATACATCAGAGATCCCACCATTTTCCAGAATAGCGCATTCACCAAAATCGATGTCTCTAAGGAGCTTCTCCACGGCCCCAGTACTTTCTAGAATAAATGTTCAATTCAACTATAGGCGTCCCTATAGATTGTGTTTTGGGAGTTGACTTATTATATCTTATATTCTTGGTAATAGGCAAAGTGGAGACCGTAATAGGCTCAAACAAGGCAGAGAGGGATTAGAACGTGACCCGACTGGTCGAAAATGACTTGCACGACAATAATTTGACATTGAAAATCATATATAATACGTCCGTTTGGTCTCCCTTTCACTCTTTACTGTTGAATATGTCCAGAGAAGCTTTTAAAGTACTTATGGTTCGTAAATGATGGAGTATATTCTCTTAGAGGTCCTGCACAAGAATTATTACTTGTGAATCATACAATGAAAAGTCTGAGTTTTCGTCAAAGATGCTAATAATAGCTTTGCATACAAGTTACTAAAGAATATTGTGCATGATCCAGCTTTTTTATTGAATATAAACTTTCTGATTCCACGCTTAACTTCTTACGGTATTTAATAGTAGCTTTACATGTACATGTAATGTTTACCTATACTAAACTCTGCATTTTTGTTTATATATTATGTTCAACTGGATATTACATTTTTCTCTGTTCACTAATTTTTACATTCTGTAATTAGTTTTTGTTGAGTATAACAAATTTTGGAAATATATTAGCCAGAATGAATAAATCAAGAGGAGGAAGAAAGAAAGGAGAAAGGATACTGTTATTAGACAGTAAATAAAATTATTATAGAACTGTCAAAAGTTCCAGTAGAAAACAAAAAGAAGATGAACATATTTAAATATGGTGTTGAGTTAGATTTAGAGACGAAAAGACATTTTAAAGTAATGATTGGTATACAGTACCTAATATACTCCTACTTATTATAAAAAGAAAAGTAGTTTGTATATGTATGTATGATTCTCTTCTATTCTGGAACAAATTTAAACTAATAAATAATGATTAAAATGATTTATACACATGAAGGTACACACGGATTTTTTGATTAATGATAGTTACCGATACGAGAAGTTAATAGACGACTAATGAAAACGAGATAAGGCAAAACAAAACAACACCTACTTTTGTATTCTAATTAACAACATACCTAATATGGAAATTAAAGCAGTGGCGCAGACATCTAATGCCATTCGTTGTATAAATGGTTTTTTATTTATCCAAGGTGCTTTAGATATACCTTCAGTGACTAGTTTCATAATTTTCTATATAAAGAAATAGAAAAATTTAGTCTGGGATTGTCGATTTTTTTTAATTCATCTTTATAGTGGCAGGACATTTCTTATATACCAGACCAGAAGCTAACGAATTCCAAAACTTTAAACCTTATTTTCTATGGAGGGTTAACTGTAGGTTTGGGGCACATCTTCGGATGATGGTATTTGTACAGGTCCTAGCAATTTATTTAGAATGGAACGATGGAATGCTTGGCGTTCTCTTGCTTTGTGATCTTTAGTAGTTAAAGCAGTTTGATATCTACCTGTATAAAAAAATCTAGAAGTGGTCAGGCAATCTTGGTGACCAAATAAAAGGGCAACGACCGTTCAGTCATCCTTAAATTATTGATTAACCTTCACCTGGCATGCTAATCCTGAGTAACAGACCTGGACTTGTGGGGTACGAACGAACCCCAGTGATAAAAATCTTTGTAAAAATTGAAATATTGATTATTTTGTCTCAAAAAAATTCAGAGATTCTCTTTAGATATCACTTTAAACTGTAGAATAGTCAGAGTTGAAAAAATAAAGATCAGCGTTCATAAAAATCCGGAAAACTGGAAAACTTGTTTCGATAAAAAGGGCTGAAATTTTATGTGTCTTCTTCTGTTACATCACTATAAAAGAATAATAATTGTTTTCATGGGTCTTAAAAAAATGGTATTTTATTTGAGAGAGCTATCCCACTGGCCTAGGTATAAAAGTATATCCCTTGACTACCGATAGATGTCGTTACGAGTTTCGATTTCGAAGATTTAGATATCGAAAATTGACGAGAAAGAGCGTGGGGTATATACGTACCCCACGAGGCTATTTGAAGGTTAAACATTGTCCCTGAAGAGCGGCGCCATTATTTAAATACTAATTATGAAACTGTTAAAATTTGTAAATAAAATTCACCCAAAACAACGTACAAATTATTAAAGCTGATTACTATTTGAAATGTTTCTTAATATTGCAAAAAAATTGTGGCACATAAACCCCGGTTTGACGCTAAATCACATGGGAAAAAATATTTAAAATTTTCTTATTAACCGATTAAATTTTTATCATAAAATGTAGGCATTACTACAGCATTGTCCTTGATAGCACAAAACACGTTGAAAGACCAATAAGATTGACAACCTGTCTCTCGAACGACATAATGATTACCTATTATCTGTCAAATAATGTGAATTACCTACGCCTACTCAATTCTCTTTAAACAAGAAAGTTGACATCTACTTTCGGTATAAGCGGAAATGATAGTCAAAATATTTTAGATGGAAAGATCATATTACCTTATATTTTTGCCAATTTATAAAGAAAATCCGTTGACTAATTTGTCAGATATACCTAGTGCCTCCATCGTAGAACAAATATAAATATTATTTAAAGGGTATTAGATATGTGGATATATTATGACATCGCTAAAATGAAATCGAAAAATTCGCAGCGCAGAATAAAATAATGTACGCCACTGGATTTAATCACGACCTGACTTCTAGTAAAAAAAAAACGGACGGACCAAGAGTGGCATGCATATACACGACTCGAAGACTCGACTATCCCGCTGGTATACAAGATGGCGAACCACGGACCACTTAGCGGGAGTTTAGGAGTGGTTCTCGCTCCTCGATATCGTTCTATGCTCTGCCTCTACCTCCCTTTGCCTCCCTCCCTCTTTGGCTCTCTTGCCTCTACCCATTGTCTTTGTCGCTCCTCCCAATCCGACTAATGCACGACTGTCGGCTTTTTATGCCTTGTGCCGGCGCGGCGGCTCGTAATCGAGCTTTGAACTTTTCATATTAAATTCTTCGTGGTGTTTCTCTTCTCTCCTATGGTCTACGGTCGGTATCTACCGTCTAGTGCATTTAATTGACTTTGTTTTATATCTCACATCGTCTTCTATTTATTTATTTATTTATTTATTTATTTACCTATCTATTTAAGGAAAAGGAACACTAACAGGACTATCCTAAAAAAACAGTGTTCATTAGATTACTAACAAAAAGAAAATTAATGTCTTAAGAAGGTATTTAAATGCAAAAAATATATGCTGAAATACAGCTAAAAGCAATACGGAAACTTTAATATTATTTATTACAATTGAAAGGACACATTTTTTTTATTTTGTAGATATTTAAGATACAAGAAAATAATATAATTATGTACCTACTTTGCGATTTTGATACATATTTTTTACTTAATATATTATAATATATAATTTTTAGCCGTTTATTTTGAAAGTGGCCAAAGTCTATTTATATTTAAATTAGATATTCATTATCGATAATGTCCGAAGGCAGTGATGAAGGTAATTTTAATTAATATTTAACAAGTTAACCTCAGTTTTTGGACAATTGCATTAGTTGAATAATCAGTACGTTTAATTAATGCAGTTAAACAAAATTTACACAAACCCTTAAATATCTCAATTTATGTATAAATGAACTTAAGCCACTTTCAAAATAAACGGCTTAATTATACAATTCTCAGCACTATGGTATGTTCCAAATGTCCCTAAATTTTAACCGAACATGAGCGTTTTCATCAGATGCAGAAAACGTTGAAATTCCAGTCGAAGATCTAATAATAATAATAATAATCTTCTCAACAAAAATGGAGTAATAAATAATTGGACTGAAAACTGCGATAAATCAGTTAAGAATTAATGTCAAATATGTTTGTTATATGAGTAGGTACATGAAATCTAGAAATTTCCACTTATCTATATGTAACGCACTATGCCTTACCTATAACTTTAGGAATAAAAATGTTATTATGGTACTAAAAGCATGAAGATAAAGAATACCTATTTAAGCCAAAAATCTTTCAATAATCAGAATATTTCAACTATAAAAGAAAGGTTTATGTAACCGAACAATACTTGCGATCTATACTTATTCATTTTTATAGATAGATACATAATATCACACACAAAATATTTTTTCTACATCCACATAGATATTCGCTTATCTACAGACTGACATCAAAATGAAAAAGTATGCTATTACGTTCAACTGAACGAATATATTTCATATCCATTCTAGGTAGTGAAGAACAGTGCAAAAAATTTAAATCCACCAATCACAGTTCATATTTTGGATACTCAACTACTATTACCTATTTTTTAAATTTTAAATAAGTGACATTTCTGTAAAATTAATTGTCAGTATATTTTTCAGTTATTGGGATTAAATATACATTAAAATGAGTTATTTTTGGGTAGAATCAATAAATAATAGCTTTTTATTTGGTCCATATTTTAAAAAAAAATAATTTTATTCAAACTAAATGAAACTAATTTAATTAAAATCCCCTAAAAGTGGCGGTGGAGGTGAGGAGAAAGCGTGTGCCTTCCACGCGGAAATCTCGGGATCAAATCTGGGCTGGGGACTAATTAAATTAAATTTTTTTTTCATGTTTTTAAAATTAAATTAATTTTTTAAATTTGTATATTTTCGTTAGCGGATCATAGAAAAAATATACTGTACAGCTCGAATGGATTGTCCATATCCACTCTTGTTGTACAAAGTACTATTTCAGTACCTATATAGTATACCTATTAATTCCAAACAAAAGACACAAATTGTTTATAACGAGAGGTAAATTGTTTTACATATCAATTCCGAAAGAAATGCGGGAATTTCGTTCAGATGTGTACAGGAAATTCCGTATAAATTTACCTCTTGGTTTATACGTATCAAGAAGACTGAATATTTTATTTATTTTTTCCTGGGCTCGTCTGGATTAGTCTCCAACAACACTGAAGCTTATCATGGTCTGTTGTATTTGACTCATATTATTTCATAAAACCTTCTCTGTCATCTTGGTCTCTTGTACAAGTTTGTAAAAGTCTTTGATAGGGTGTGTTCTATAGTTTCTTGGATCAACCTGGTGGTTGTCCAAAAAGTGCATGTATTGCGATCCAATGCCTCGCAGTGGCACAGCATGTGTTTGGATGTTTCTGGTTCCTTGTGACAGTCAATATACAATAGGTCTCGACGATACAAGCCTATTTTGTTCAGGTACCCCTTTACTGGGGTATGCCCTTTCATGAGTCCTATTATTGTTTTTAACTGGTTCCTATTTATGGAGAGTAGTTCTCCTGTTCTTTTTGAACATGGTCTTCCTATAAATTCTTCCCATGGCATATTTTGGGACATTCCCCCAATAGCTTTTGTGTTTTCTCCAAACACAGCTATTTATGAAGCCTCGATCTGTAATTTTTGGTACTCCAAGGCTTATATCTGGGTCCGATATTTCTTCTGACCCTCTTTGGCACCCAAACTTGTAGTTTTACTTTATTTCGGTCTTCCAGTATTCTCAGTTATATTCGATGCAATTCCATACCAGCCTCGACGTTACTTTCTAACTTGATATGGCCTTATGACATTATTTGGATCTGCTTATTTTCGATAGCTCTTCTATTGTTCTTGCACATTTCAAAATTGCATAAACCTCAGCCTGAAATACTGAAGCGTGTCTTCCAATTGCATAGCTAATGTTGGTTTTGGGGTTTTTGGAGAACACTTCAGCACAGTCTTTGACCCGTTTGTGTACCAGGTACGTTCCTGTCATTGGGCACTGGGTTCTCTTATAGTGATCCGCGTTTGTTTGGTATTAAAACCTCGACTGGAGTAACGTTTGGTTATGTAATCTGTTCTCATGTCTAGTACGTCCCCTATTACTAACATTGCGATACTTATGTGATCTGGTCTAATGTTAAGATTTCCCAAGGTGTTTCCTAATCTGTAAGCACCTAATCTTGCCTCCCCTTGTATCACAAAGTGAAGTGATGGCAAGCCTAGTAGTGCTTCCATTGCTGCTGTGGGCGTTGTTTTCATTGCCTCCACTACTCCAAGACGTGCGATTCTTTGTATCTTGCTTAGTCTCGTTATTGCCTCTCTTTGTTGTCTTTGGCCACAAAATTGCATTTGTTTATTATTGGTCTTACTACCATATTGTATGTCCAGTATACCACACTTTGTTTCAGTCTCCAATTTTGTTTCCAAAGGAGCGTCTGGCCATTACTAGTGATGTCTCCATTTTCTTGTTGTTCTTTCCAAATGTTGAGTCCAGGTAAGTGTCGGGTCAATTGTAACCCCGAAATACTTTACCTCCCTCTTTAGTTGGACATTCTTACCGCGGCGGTTTAGCGGTTCTAGTCTCTATAACTTTCTACTGGAAGACTTTATTATACAAAACCATAGTAGAAGGCCAATAGTATTCTTCGAAAAATGAGTAGGGAATTCAGGATAATTTCCTGAAAAACTAGAAATAAAAAAAATCATTTGTTGTTTGTTGAACACCACGAAAACCTTGCACTGTAAAGCAAAGTACAGACCTGTTCTCCGCATGCTATATAATTTGAAAATGTTTAACCATTTCTATTTTATTAAAGCACTAATATTGATGCATAATTGTAGTTTATATAATTAATAATTAACATTATTTTTTTTAGAGAAAATGTATAACATGCAAAACCGCATTTAAATAATTTATTAAATGACATTTAGTGCTAAAAATTTATAGAATCTGAACAATTTTTCATTTTTTTTATAATATTGTAATATTGTGTTTTATTAAGACTGCTCGTCCTAAATAACCAATAATAACCCATGCTCAAGGATTCTTTTTGTGGGTGTTTCTGTTTATTTATCTCGAACGAACTTAAATTGATATACATTATACATTGTTTTTATATTATTTTTGGTAAATAAATTATTATTATTATTATTATTATTATTATAAACCTCTGTATTGTGTTCAAAAATTTTATTATCGTACCTGCGTTCGTAATATTTCCAATACAAGCCATACTTTCATTACCTTATAATAAACAATAAATTAATTTTTTTACTAATTTTTCTACTCTAAAATCAAAACTGTTCGATTTTGAGAATTTTCTAAAATTCTTTCAATAGTGCAAAAAATACGAAGTAAAGTTTTCAAGCCTGTTAGGTACTACATTGTTTTCTTTTTTTCCAGGATATGGATCTAATAGAAGTGCTTTGGAAACAAGATGTCGATCTTGGTTTCACCGTTGACAACATCAAACCCGAAAAAGAGAACATCAAAGTCGAACCTGACGATCCCGCCACTTCGATTAACGTTAAAGACAAAGACGATATCGAAAAGTTGAAAACACTTCAGGCCATCAACGAGGACGCCATCAAGGTTTGTTGCAAATTTTGTTTTCTCTTTCCTATATAATTAGTTGTTATATTTTAATAGAATATATCCGTTTTTATTTATAAATTTTTAGTTCTTTTAACTGAGTCGAGCAGTGGCGCATCCAGAGTTTAAGTCTAGGGTGGTTATAGTGGTAATCGGGGACGCTGAGAGCCATGGTGGGACATTTTTATAAAATTAGCTCCTTTCTTTGTGAAATTTCTAAAAAAAAAGGTCCTCAGCTTGTATTTTTCGTAAACCAGGTCCTTCCTTTTTCTAACGAGCTTTAAAAAAAAAGATAGAAAGGTCTTTTCTCTTCAAAACATCCTACAGCTGCCCCCCTGACCCCTCTCGTCGGGCCTGGTGGTAATAGCTAAAGACTGTTCGCTAACAAAATATCTTCGACAAAAAAATAATATCTATTAAACAATGGACATTCAGTTTAAACAAAGTATAGGCGTTAATTATTATTAATTTCACGAAAAAAAATTTTGCAGTATTTTTTTTTTTAATGGACAATCTTTTAACTATGGGTATGCGCTAATATATATTTCACTCTATATAAAACTTCAAAATTCAACATTGGTAATATCAAATCAACGACAAAATTAGATCGATTTGAATTAAAAATTCATATCAATGGCGTATCAATGAACAATCTTTTATAAATAAATAGGGGACAATTTAAAAACTTATCAACGCTAGATCGAACTAGCGATGATTTCAGAAAATTCTTAGAATTGTTTCTAGACTTAAATGACAAAATACAGACCTCACCTTTATCAAACCCCTATGAACCACCTCTTCCTCAAAAAAATAGCACATAATTAATTAAAAACCTATTTAAAAAGAAAATGCATTACATATATTTTTAAACATTTTTAGTCCAGAATAATTTCATTAGGTTTTATTGTTTATTTAAGACTCGTTTTTATAAATTATTGGATTTTTTATTTATCATAATCCAATACACTTAATTTTAATTTATTTATAGATACCTATGTTAATATTGCTCACGAGTTAGTCCTTTATTCACTATTTCATTACTTTTGCACGGACCTTTAGTACAACTGTCAGTTTAGTTTTTGTCCATTCACATTGCTAGCAAACAGTAGTTTTTTTCTTAAACTAGTTTATTTAATTAGTCTAAGCCCTAAGGGATAAGTTTCAATACTTATATTTAGTTACACTTATCTGATATAAAGTATGAATTTATACAGGGTGTCCCAAATAAGAGTGATCGATTTTAAATGTAAATGCACAGCTTATTAATTGCTCTAAAGAGATGGGGTTTTCACTAATTGATTTCGTTTATCCAAAAGTTTTTTTTTAAGTTTGTTCACATTTTATCACATCAATACAGGGTGATCCATTAATGTTGGTCAATTTGAATGGAAAAAAATATGTATTATTTTAAATGGAACACCCTGTATATTTTGATGGGATTCAAAAGAGAGATTCATCTACTTTTTAAAAATGTATCTATTTGGGACACCCTGTATTTTAAATTAACAATATGGCGTCCCATTGACTATCCCATTGACTTTTAATCTATTATGAACATTTTCTCTTAATTATTAATCACGTATACATTATTTTTTATTCATGCTTGTCATTCATTGTATGTACCTTACTCTTTTTTCTCTTTAAAGCAAGAAAAAGATGAAGATCCATGGTCTGGATTTGACTATACAATCGACACAGAAACCGGTAAGTGAAATTTAATCATTTTAAAATTGTTTGAAAAATTATGGCAAACACACAGTGGGTTATCGCAAGCACTTGGGTCCTCAATAGTTTTTAAAATTGACAATATACCTGGATATACAATATTTTATATAATTTAATTGAGTTATAAAAAACACAAATATATCAGTAGTATTGAGATTAAACTTTTAATTGACAAGAGACAGGGTTAATATTTTAATATAAAATTTTATATACGTATTAGAAAAATTTTATGAGGTGTAATTATATATCCCAAACTACATTAAAGAATTAGATAATTTCCTATTAAAAAAAATATATTTTAAACAATTTTTCGATAAATTGTAAATTTATTAATAAAAAAAATATGTTTAAGTACTCATTTCACGATTGGGGTCTGTCTTAGTAAAGTTGTGTATTTATCTTTTACGTTTTGTATTGTTTTTAAGATCAATCACTGTAACTTGTAGACTTTTATATATTTTAGAAAAAAAAATGTATAGTATAATTTGTTTTCAACGTATCCCTATTTAGAGACACCACTGGTTACGCCCGTGCATATAGATCTGAACTTTTATAAAATGTAAACGGATAAATGGAATCTCCTGCAAGTTAGTATGACTTTTCAGAGTTTGGTATTTTCTTAGGGCTCATGATGATAGATACAGTAAACAATATGAACAGAATGTTGTGGCTGACCGGCCATTTTTACGTTTGCGGGGACACCTTGCCAGACTTTGTGCAGACGAGAATGACTGTTGATTTCTTCGCCTCGACCTAGCCAATGGTTCTGTTCAAATTGTGCTTTTTAATACCTTTACTTGCACTTTTATTTGATTTAAGTGTTCTTATTTTGAATTCATTATATTTTTACTACCCCAGTTGATAAAATTTAACAATTATGAGTAACTATTGGCTGCTAAACGTAAATGTATAAAAATAGTGACGTATATTTTAGGTTTAAAAGGTAATTTAGTTTAGAAATCGTCTTATATATACGTGTAGGTAAAGGTTAAATATGTATTCCTCTATAGGTATGGGCCACCTTTTTTGTAGAGCCATTGCAATAAAATAAAAAAAATAAATTTATACTGATAAACGTCAACAAAGAAATAACGTCAACAAAGAAATAATTTAATAACTTCTCACGATCATATAGTGCTATAACTCTAATGGGAAACTTGAGATTGCCTTTCTTTTGCCAGAAATTCAATATCTGGTGAAAGTGATGTTTTTAAACTTTCATATTTTTGCAAATGTCTTTTTAAATTGAACTCTTTTAAAACCGCGACTACTTCATTACATATCAGATATCAAGACAATAATTTTCTCTCAAAGTTGGAGTATTATGGCATACATGGATTATCTTTATGTTGAGTTAAGGCATTTCTTAATAATAAAACAATTTGTATCATTGACGACTAGAAATAACTGCTGTCATAGTATACGACATGATTTTGAAGAGGTTAAATTAAAAATAGGTGTACCGCAGGACTCTCTTCTAATATGTATAAATCAAATTGACCATATTACAGGAATTATATCCTATACAGCTTACGCGAATGATGTATCTATTGTTATCTCAGGAAAACCTTCAAATAGAATGTGTAAAAGTATAAAGTATTTACATTTTTTAATAGTAATAGCTTATTTGTTAATGTACAAAAACTGAAATAATTAGATTACATAACCCCTAAAAATAAAATGGAGGATATTTCCTATAAATGATAAAAAAGGTCCTTCATCGAATCTGAAGTTTTACCGCTTAAATAACACAAAAAAATGATTTTTTTTTACCTTATTTATTCAGGCAAACTAGGAAGAATTTTTTTTTTTTTTTTTTCATAAAATTCATGACTATATCTTATAAAGCATTAAATTTGGACGAAAAAATCTTATTGAACCGAATTTCTATTTTCATTTTTTGATTTTTTATATAGCTTTAAATTCAAAATTTTCCGTTTTTTGCCTTTTTTAGCTAAACTATTGAAGTTAGACGAAAAAGTTAAAAGTTAATTAAGTAGCTTGTCTGACGGACCACAAAAAAGTTTTCAGCGAATTTTTTGTATCGTCAATATTCGAAAAGTTACAGGCGTAGAAAGTCATAATTTTTGTATTATTAACTTTTGGTAAGTGAAATATTAATGTTAGCAGATAAAATCAATAGAAAATTATACAAAAATTTAATTTTCGGAAAAATTGTCTTAGTAAATCAGAAAAACAATTGACAAAAGACACAAAATTTTATAGAAACTTTATTTCTCGTTCCATTTTTTACAGAATTATGCCAGGGAACTCATTTTTATCTTTAATAATCAAACATGAGTTCCACAGTTATTTTCATACCGTTTAGTTATTTTCAAGAATATACTCATAAAGTTGTAATCAAGTGAACAATTTCTGTAATATAATGCAACTGATCAGTCAAATAAAAAAATATTGATCCATTGAAATTGAGAAGAGTACATTTCAAAGAAGAATCGATGATATTTTATTGGCAGTAGATAGATTATCGTAGTTTAAAAAATATTAATAACAAATAATTATTTAAACAAATATATTTTTTATTGTGTTTTTTTTTCGTACGCAGCAACATAATCTCTTTTTGAGACGCTTGAAAACTTTTTTCTATGTTCTTCAATAACCTGTAGCAAATATTGTTTCTGCTCTTCACTCCTGGTTAAATAATTATTGTATTCCTGTATAAGCGCTACACCTCTTTCAGCCTATAATCATTGACTACTTTCAAATCAGACAATACTGTTTTGCAGTATTGGTAATTTTCATCGGACATCCAGCACTCAGGATTTTTATCCATGAATGTATATGGTACTTCAAATTACTCTTCTCAATTTCAATGGATCAATAATTTTTTATTTGACTGATCAGTTGCATTATATTACAGAAATTGTTCACTTGACAACACACCAAATTTTACTTGGACAATATTTTCGAAAATTCAATTTTTTTTATAATTTTCTATTGACTTTGTGA
This sequence comes from Psylliodes chrysocephalus, assembly GCA_927349885.1. Taxonomy (NCBI): domain Eukaryota; kingdom Metazoa; phylum Arthropoda; class Insecta; order Coleoptera; family Chrysomelidae; genus Psylliodes; species Psylliodes chrysocephalus. Next base: position 23,087,848 of record OV651826.1, on the reverse strand, counting down.
TAACAAAAATATTCCACTTACAAAAAGTTAATAATACAAAAATAATAACTTTACACGCCTGTAACTTTTCGAATATGGACGATACAAAAAATTCGCCGAAAACTTTTTTGTGGTTCGTCAGACAAGCTACAAAATTGGTATTTAACTTTTTCGTCTAACTACAATAGTTTAGCTAAAAAAGAAGAAAAAAACGGAACATTTTGAATTTAAAGCTATGTAAAAAATCAAAAAATGAAAATAAAAATTCGGCTCAATGAGATTTTTTCGTCCAAACTTAATGCTTTATAAGATATAGTCATGGATTTTATGAAAAAAAAATTTCTTCCTAGGTTGCCAGACTAAAAGGTAAAAAAAGGTAAAAAAATATTTTTTCTTTGTTATTTAAGCGGTAAAACTTCAGATTCGATGAAGGACCTCTTAAAATTGAAAATTATGAGCTCCGCTTTTAACAGGATATTTGTTCGGACATACTCTACGATATTTTGGGCGGAGAGCAAAAAAAAATAACGTGCTTTTTGGCACACCCTAGACTACCTGCAGGATGTTTTGCTTTAAAAAAGTGTAGATTTGGTCAGCACCTCGTTTATGGACCACCCTGTATATTTAACAATATTTGTTTAATAGTGTCGTACAACTTTTATATTAAAAACTTCTTCGCATTTCTAATAATAAAACACCCTGTATATGTATTATTTGCTAACATATTGGTATCGTTATACAGGCAAATTTATAAGGAATTTTATGCTAAAATAATATACTGTCTGTGTACATTCTTGAACTCTGTGTACATTTTTAAAAACAAATGTAATTTTTTATTAAATGTAGATTTCCACGAATCTAGTACAGGCTCAGAAATTAAATTAATTTAAAAGTTACATCGAAAAAATTTACTCTCCTTATTATAAAGGATCTACAGTTTTCAATAAATTGCCAAAGGACATCAAATCCTGCAGTACCATTCATGCGTGGCGGCAAAAATTGCAAAATTTTATTTTTTACCGATTTTCTTTATACTTTCGACACTTTGCACTCTTGATCCACAAATAGCTATTTTCTTTTGCCAAATGTCAACAAAGTTATCATTAATTATTTATAATCTATAATATTTAAAACAACTACGTTGTTTTAATAAATTTAATGAAAAGTATCTACATGTGTAACGGTCTCTTTTTAATTCTTTTATCTACCGTGATCGAAAAATTCCTTATTAAAATTTCTAATCATGATTTTTATTTAGTAATTAGTTTTGTTTTTGTGAGGTAATTTGGACGGCGCGGCGGTCGATAGTGCGATCTATAATAATAAAGAATTATTTTAAATTAAGTAATCCTACGACAGCTGCTTCCAAGAACCTTGCAGTCGTTTTCTACCAGACTCCATGACTTAGCAACTTTACTTCAGGATGTTTCTTTTGACTTGCAACAGAAAAACCTTTTTTCGGTTTTTTACACCTCATTTCTAGGTATATAGATATAATATTATATTATATTGATTCGACACATTGATTCGTTATTATATAAACATTTTACAAATTATCAATGCAGAAAATCAAAGTACAGGAATAGGAAAAACCGCGCTATGCTCTAACTTGTTTCATGCCGCTTTGCCAAATTTATTAGTATTATGAAGTTCTTATGAAAATATTGAAATATTGGTGAAGGTACCGCCGTAGGAATATTTCTGGTGGGTGCGCTCATTCTTAGTCGAAAGGTGTCTGGAATGTTCTAAGAGCCATATATGTGTATAAATAGACTGTTTTGTCTTTGAAGTTTTATTCAAGATATTGTTTTGTTAACATAAAGATTGCCAATGTAAATTAGTACTGTATGTAATACAAATAATTTTTGTTATAGACTGTTTTAGTGAACATAAACTAAATAAACCGAACAAACACTGTTAAATAAATAAATAAATAAATAAATAACCCTTACAATACTTTAATCGTTACATTTCACTAAAAAAAAAACTTTGTCAACGTTCAGAAATTCGAAGGAATGTTATTTTTTTGATAATGATAAATAAGGATGAATAATTAATAATCACAAAAAACCGAAGACATAATTTTTACACAAAATGTCTTGCCAGTCAGATAGCACATCACTCTCTTATCAAAATTAAGATATCTTTAGATAGGTTAGGTACCTCTCAGTACAGCAACAAGAGAACAGTAATCGGTGAGTATTTTATAAATGGAAAATATGACTTCCGATTCTGACACCGTGGTGTCAACATTGAAATGTCGGTCTCACAATTTGGAGTCAGGTGTGAGTGTTTCCGCAAAAATCTTAAATAAGAACGGCCATCGAAAAGTGAATTTTGTCTGTTTAGTGATTAGTTATTTGATAGCAAGTATCGTACGAAATTTTTTTTTTCAATTTGATGGTGTGAGGTGCATCCTGTGACAAAAAAGTTCCTTTAAAATATCCACCATTTACATAAAAAACACCAAAACAATTACCCTAGGCCGAATAGCCCTGGCAGCTGAGGCCTACATAAATTGAAATTGAAGAAGAAGAAATGGAAAATATTTGCCGATTCTGCACAGAAAAAAAGGTGTACTATATTCAAGATGAATGGTCTTATTTCAATGCTTTGTTGTGTTTGCATATCCGCAAGTAAAACTCGTCTTGATTTGAAATTCTAGTAATACTTGTTCAACAATAGCTAATAAGCCTTGCTTCAAGATTAAAATCAACTTGCCCTAACTAAATTACCTCTAATTAAATAAAGAGTATCTATTGCTCAATTATAGTACATCTTAAATGAAATAGTCACACTTTTTTTAAATATACTTTATTTATATTCTTAAATCCAATACAACTAAATTTGTTACAATAATAATATGAATTGTTTCAAGAAATGTTAATATTGGCTTTAACATAAATATAGTGATTTTGGTTGAATTATAGGATAGTTTCATTGAAGAAATTAATAATCTTGAAATAAGAACAGGCCGAAAAACATTTTTTAAAATTGTTTTTAGTTAATGTACCAAATTCCTCTGTCCTCTGAAATGTCCCACCTATAATTAAAAAAAAATAATTTTATAACTACAAAACCTAAATGGAACATAAAAGTTTGTCCTGCTGAGATAAGAGGTCGTATCTACAAAATGCATATTTTTAGTAAATGTGGGTAGGTAGATAATTACGTCCTTTTAGACTTCGCAAATAAGTTTTGTATATTTTAGGTACTAACCTTTTTTTATAATTACAGTAAATATTTTCTAATGCAAATATGCCTTTATTATTTTGTGTCATAATAAAATATAATGTAAGCTTATTAAATTTGTAAGAATCTTGAAATCGGAATTTTCGTAGATACGACCTCTTGTCTTAGCAAGGCAGAAGTCGTCTTTCCAAAAAGTCGTCGTCCAACATCATACATTTTCTTTTACTTCTATTCCAGTTTGTTTCGTGTTCTTATGATTATAAATTTACTTATATATAAGATAAAACAACGAGAAGTGAACTAAATATACTTACATTTAAATATTGGTATCAGGTCGCTGAAGCCCCATCTATCTAACAAATCTTTCATTTCAATTTAATTTATTCATACACTTATTAATTGAATCACAAAGAATTTCTAACAAAAGTAGAACTCAACCCTAACGATACGACGCAAACTTGTTAGAAAATGGAGAATAGAATGAACACGTGCTAATGCTAATTTGCCAGATTTTCTATAAATGCGTTGTGTCTCTGACTTCCGCATAAAAAGTATTACATCTCAACATGTACCAATCATATATCTACTGTACCAGTGCAGTGGTTGCATTTTAAAGTAAGTTTCAGCTGGCAATACCGTGAATTTGTACTCGCTAATCTTTTGTGAAGTTTGATTTGAATTGTTTAATTATTGTTCTAAAATTTAAATGCTTTGAATCGAATCCTTTTATAACATTGAATCAAGTACGCGATAGTCGGTTTTAAGAGTATATCATACTTACAATAATCTTCAAAGTGTAAAGCTTTTCTTGAATGTAGATGATAATTTTTTTCTGTGTTATTTCTTCCTTTGATTCAATTAATACAGCTAACTAATTTTATTTTAATTTTGAAATGTATACAATACTTATGGATACATTTGCATTTAAATTAATTATTGAAAATATATTTTATTTTATTCTGTGATTTTTTAAAATGTAATATTTCGTTTGACATATTTTTTTTAATATTTTATTAAACCTGACAATATGATTTGCAACTAGACAAACAATAGTTGTTTAACACAAAACAGATGATTCTCATGATACAGTTTTTATTTAAATTTAAAAAATAATAACGTGAATATCTTGCATTATTAAATTATTGTGTTAATGTTTTAATTGTTGAAAAACTGGCATCATCGCTATACCAAAATAACCAAATATGATAACAAAAATTTCGTTTGCGTTGATAACAATAAAAATCTTATTACACCGACCCTACAGGCATTCCATCGGTGTGTTATCATAAGTATCTTATTCAGAGATCCCAACAATATAAATTTAGATGGGTCTAACCTGTCTTGAGTGCTTAACAATAACACCTTTTCTTTATTCGAGAGCTGAGTTAATCCAGTGAAGAGAGGATGGTGCAGAACAAAGATATTCTCAGTTATGCACTTGATGTCTTCGAATTTTGAAGATCCACCAACTTTTTTAAACAAATAATTAGTTGAATATTCAATAAGACGTTCAGAATTTGTAATGAAAGGAGATCTCGAGTGGGTGATGTTCGTGACAACTTTATTAAGGGTGCTTCCTTTGGGCTGTTGACATTGACGTTGACGTAGACGTACGCATTTTTTTAATTTTATTTATGGTTTTGTTGACTTTAGTTTTAATACAGGAAGTCTCAGCAGCAGTGGGTTATTTTCAAACAAATAGGTATCGCTAATACGTAAATATTATTTTTTATTTCTTAGGAATTGGGTCTACGCTACTACATTAGTTTTAGTAATTGTTTCTGTCAAAAAACCAACCAACCAAAAGGAGTTATACTAAAAGAACATTTTTAACTTTGTCGGTTATAAGCAGATAGGGATAGATATAGCCCATAATAATAATTTTTCAACTTCGGATTTGGCATATTCGTCCTTACTTCAAATTGAAGGTTCCTAAGACTATAATAGAGTTCTATTGTGGGATAAACCTATTTGGAAGTTGTTTTTTGCTATAGATCAGAAACGATCTACCTATCATTTTTAAAGGATATCTTAAAGGGCAAACTTTCCATTGCTTTTCAATTTTGCTAATTTCCCCAAGATACTTTGTACATATAACATGTTTTTAAATTCAAGTAAAAATATAGATATTTTGGTAATTATAATAAGCGTTATAGCAGATACTAAGCGTACAAAGGGGATTTTTTGAACCCTTCCAAAACCTCCTGGCACTGGATTAAGATAAAATATATCCCTTCGTCGTTTATATTTCACCAATGCTTTGAATTTGTGACTAATGATCCTGAATGACGTCAGCAAAATATTGTCGCATTCAAAATTCTGTATGGAATAGAATAATTACAACTATTCTTATAGAAATCAAGCAAATAAAGAAATATAGCAATGTGCGGAGAATGACGTGTATCACTTACCTAAGGTGACAATGGTTGAGTGCCGATGAAAAACATAAGAAATCAATTGATGTTAAAGGGAAAACTATCTAATGTTCTATTGATATATTTTGAAATGTATATGAAATAATATTTTATTAGGTTATAGCTATGTTCGTTTTCACATTTATTTATTTTACAGTTATTTTAGTATGTAGTCTTTTCTATGACTGGAGTAATATCTCAACCTTATATTGTCAATATTGAATTACTTTCCATATAAATAAATAAATAATCACTTTTTTTTAAAATCCAGAATGACTATGATACAGTGTGTCCCCGATTCGGCTCCTATTATACCTACAGCAAAGGTTAAATAGGAAAAGTTTTGATAATCGGCTTCAGATTTACGATCGGTCAGTTGGTTATGGAAATATCGGTGAAAAACCGAAAATGGCAGCTGTTAAAATATGACATTATTTGGGCACTTTTTTAAGACGTTTATGACATGTCTTAATCGTCTTTTGTTATCTCGCAATCCGCCTCAACTTTCATTTTTCTTATGGTTGCCATATTGGATTTTTCGATTTTTAGAAAGACCGAAAAATGTTTAGTCTTGTGATGTCTCACAAGTGCCTAAAAGATTTGAGTATCATCGAAATATCATACTTCATAAAGTTAGGTCTCATTTTTTTCTAAGGAGCCCATAATTTATTTGTTAGAAAATAAACCAGATATTTTGGGACAAATTCCCAACTGTGTGTTGTTAATTTAATTAATACTTAAACCTTTGAACAAAAATGAAAATTTCGTTTCGGATTTACAGGCGAAAAACGAAATCCGCCATTTTCGGTTTTTCGTCGATATTTCTATAACCAACTGACCGATTGTAAATCTGAAGCCGGTTATCAAATGCACTAAGTTTCCTCCAAAACTTTTCCCATTTAACCTTTGCTGTAGGTTTAATAGGAGCCAAGATCCCTTTATAGAGAAGGAAAACTGGGACATACTGTATAGTATTACTGACACATATATTCAAAAATTCTTTTGTATTAGTTTGACGACTAACGATAGGGAGTTTTTATTTTAAGAATTATTTTTAATTCAGTAATAAATGGGTAAGTATTTTGATTAGTATGTTTAATATATACGTATATATAGAACTGTCCGTATTTTTTCACCAATATGAAATTTTAGTGCGTCACTGGACCCAGGGAAATGGGCTGAATCTCAATTTAATTGTATCGTCATTAATATGATCCCCAATAACGACGGGAGTTGCGATGCATTCTATTTCATTTTCGACCCAACAAAAATTCCAAATGGAGTCTTGGGGCATTAAGAAAGCGGGGGTCGTATTCAAGACACTGCACAGTGCACAGCTAATGGAAACGAAAGCTTATCGTAATGGAAATACATTACTTTTCTTATAAATGAATTTCCTCGGCTTAAAGAAGATTTCATTTATAATAGAAACTTTATCCATTTAGAATGATTGGGTACTGTTTGTTTATAAAAATTTACTTCCACCAATCTTTCATTGCTATTTGTACTGTACTAGACCTGACAATATCCTCATTAGTTTAATTTTTTTCTATAATATGTGTCTCAAATACCATTTTCTTTTTATCTTTTCTATCTAAGTTATCAACTTCATTTCTATTCACATTTGCTTTAAAACATTTAAAACAATCCATTTTTTACATGGAAATAATTATTTACAATATTCTACAATATTCCTATAACGAAATTCCTTAAAGAAACGATAAGAGAAGTCGTTTTCAATTTTAAAAGAAAAATCAAAATCATTGTTAAAAAATATATGTTTATTTTCTTTAAACAGTAATTTCTCAACAAACTTACAGTCCTGGCAAGATTAAACCTTTGGTCCTGCTTTGCTTGCGTTGGAGTGAACAGTAAATGGCGCTCGAACATGCAGGAAAAGTATCAACGTTGCTAGTTACAGGTGAATAGCTTAGCTACCGATCCGTGACCCGACATGGTTTTGGCAATGTCGATAATATGTTGCTTCTTTTCCTGCATGAGCAAGCGCTATTTAGGTACTATTTATTCCAACACAAGCAAAGCAGAACTGTAGGTTTTATTTTGCTAGCACTGTTGTATATGTTCTGCAAGATAATACTATTGTACATAAACAATACTAGTAAAATGACTTGGATAGAAGGCGACAACGAGTGCCTCTCTACCCCGTTTAAAGCCCGACAAGTATCAGACAGGCGATGCAGATCTGTCACTGCTCATACGGTTCATAAGAGAGATGACCAAAGCTTATTTCCCGGGAATTGGTCGGCAAAATAATGTTCAAAGAAGGCCACAGTCAGAGTGACCCAACTACTTATTTTACTAGAACTATAGTAATACTAATAATGGAGTTTTCCTATAAATATGTTACTAATTAGGTACTTTTTATCAACATTTTTAATGTCACTAAATTACTACAAATTCATAATTTTATTACTGCTAAATTAATTCCTATATGGAATGTCACTAAACTTTTTTAAATTATAATAATATTTATTACTATTTTTTATTTTTTGTAGTTATAATCATTATAATCCTATAGAACAAATTATATTACATACATTCAATAGATATACAGCTATTATACAAATTAAAGTATTTTTTAAATACAATTAATTGTAAAATAAGTAATTATAAAAAATAATTAATCAATTAATTAAAATAATTAATAAGCTATAAGCTACAAAAACTATCTCGACATCATATTGATTACTACTTAAGATAATATCCACTTTTTACATGGCATTTAGGAGAATTCTTTTTCATGATACCTACTTTGATGACTTGTACTTTTTTGAGAATGATACAAATTTTTTCAAATGCTATACACGTTTGCATTCAACAAATTATCTAAAGACTATTGAAAATCCGAAGAAATACTAATACAAAAAAATAAGCTCCTTACTACTGTTATCAATTTTATTAGCAATTTTGTTTACAATTAGTAAACTTAGTTGAAAGATTTGTATCAAAACACTTATTTTTATCAACAGTCTGTTATTACAACAACAAATCTTAAAAATGTTACTTATTTATCGCGCACATAATAGGTTTGTTCCAACACGTGCGAAAACGATAATATTACGGTACATATCATGCGCTGTGTACAATTTTTGTGTAGAGCGCATGATTTGTACCGTAATAATACCGTTTTTGCGCGTGTTGGAACAAATCTAATATGTGACACTTCAACCAATTCTAACCCTTCTGAAGAACTCTTGACTCCTGAAGTAGTGATACCAGTATAATCTTCAAGTATTCTATTCGAAGTGTGGAAGTAAAAACAAGATTATACCAACACGTTAATAAAGAAAAGCCAGGAAAAGATGGCAGAAAATAAAAATGTGTACAAGTACAATGGACTCTCTCAACAATTAAAAAATCTTTTAATTCGGATCAAGGAACATTCTACGTACAAACTGGTACAAAAATAATGACTACTCACGTTGAAAAGTAACAAAAATTGAAGATACCTATCATCCAAATTCTTCTCATACGAACAGAAGAATGAGAATGAGCCAAACACAGCAAACAAAAACCGGACCTTTCGAATCAGATATAGAAAATGACCTAGAAGAAACATAATAGAAGATGAAGAGGATATAAAACTTGTCACCTCAAAAGAAACAGCAGAAGCACAAACAAATAAAAACATCCACCCAAAAAAGGCTACGGTCTCATTACTGGAAAAAGTACTGAAAAAACTCAAAAAAGAGACATCGTTGAACTTACAAATTGGGTAAATCCATCTTTTACACTGAAGCATGTACCAGGTGTATGGTAGAAAGAAGACAAAATTACATAATATATTAAGTCTACAGGATAACAGATCAAATAGAAAAATCTATAAAGAGAAAGAAGTCTGCTCTGGACATCGCGTAGGAGTTTCATAAAATATAGCATAAAGGACTTATAATAAAATTGGGACGAATGCTCACAAAGCAGTACTTTAAACTTCTAGAATCGTACATAACAGATATATTGTACAGGTTGAAACAGGAGGAATACATACTAAAGCAGAAGTAACACAAGGGAGCTTACTTGGTCCTGTATTGTATCTATTATTTACCTACGATATACCAGAGTAATGTCATAACCACTACGTTTACTGATGACACTTCTATTTTATCAATAAAAGAAATGCAGATGAAGCTATTGAAACGCTACAATATGCTACTAACGAAACCAGCAGATGAACTAAACAATAGAGAATGAAATTGAATGAACTAAAACCTTTGAATATAAATTTGTCAAATATTTTGATAAAATCTGGCATGAAGGACTTATAATAAAATTGGGACGAATGCTCATAAAGCAATACGTAAAACTTCTAGAATCGTACATAATAGATATATTTTACAGGTTGAAACAGGAGGAATACATACTAAAGCAGGAGTAACACAAGGGAGCTTACTTGGTCCTGTATTGTATCTATTATTTACCTACGATATACCAGAGTAATGTCATAACCACTACGTTTACTGATGACACTTCTATTTTATCAATAAAAGAAATGAAGATGAAGCTATTGAAACGCTACAATAAGCTACTAACGAATTCAGCAGATGGACTAAACAGTGGAGAATAAAATTAAATGAACTAAAACCTTTGAATATAAGATAAATGAAAATAACCAAAATCACATTGGTACCTATTAAAGATAAACGGATCCCAGGTACCATATGAAAATGAATGAATTTAGAAGCAAAGCTTAGATAGAAAGAGCACATCAAGAAGAACATAATTTACAGCTTTGGGGTTGTTCTAAACCAAGTGGACATTCTTCAGATATTTCAAAATAAAGTACTTCGTTTTCAACCTAACCTACAAAATATTGTGGATGCTTTCTGGTGTATTCGGAATATAGTTTTACACAGATCTTAAGATAGAAACCTTTAAAGAAGAAATCCGAAGAAATTCAAAGATATGCCAAAAAAAACACGAAACTATACTTCCTATATCTTCATGAAATGCTTCAGAGTCTCGACCAGCATTAAATAGAAAGAAGGCTGAAGAAGAAGAAACCTTCAGATCTTGTGTAAAATTAAATTGAAAGAGTTGAAAACGCAAAGCTCAGTAACCACAGTGAAATGGTGTAAGTTAGCACAAATAAATAAGAAAGTAAACCAAGACAACAATTAGTACCTGAGAGACGCTAATGGGCAAATTCATAGTTTTTAGCTTTTAGTTCATTTAGATTAAGATAAAATTGCTGATAGATCGATTTAAATAAGGTGCAATATAACGCTCATTAAAAAAAATAACTACACGTTCTTCTTTTCAACTTTTGCACTTTGCTTATTTTTGATGTTTTCATTAATACAATAAAGGACTCAATGGCACATTTCTGCATTGTTTTTTTCTTTTACTTTAAGCATCACAAGCAACTTTTTAACTTATTCCTGTAAAAAATATCCGGTTCATCGCTCCTTTTTCGTTTTGGGTAGTATATAGGATAGAATAATAAATTGATGTTTTAAAATCCTAATGGTATCATCGAATGTTAGTTGGGGTTCCATGAGTGAAATGAAACATTAAAAATCAGCCCCTCATATCGTGTCAGCCCCCAGTCTGCAGTCTAGTTCCCTTCTCTGGCCCCCTATTGTCTGAGTGGCAGCCATATTAGCTTGGACTGCTCTGCTGCCTTTATTCTGATTGGCTTTGCTGGTTTTCAGATATTTCACGCGGAGTAAAAGTTCAGTCGAATCCAAGTACCTGTGTATCCAATGTGCTCCGTGGTAAGAGATACCTTGTGAGTGAATTAAGTGACTTTAGTGAATTACATTTGTGATTTGAAAGGATATTTTTGAGTTTTTTGTGTCGAGTTTGGATAAAGATTAAAATTTTACAGTTTTGAGGTATGTGCTCGCTTATAGAATTGTGAGATTTACTTATTTTTCTTTCCTATTCTGGAAGATCATTAAGAGATAACAATAGGGTCTATGAAATATTAATCATTTTTTGGTGCACATTTTGAATGTCAAAAATTTTACTTTTATATATTTATATGATTAATGATTGTCAGGTATACTCTAGGGAACGGACCGTGACTGGGACAAAATGTAATTTTTTTGAATTTTGAATAATGGTAATAATTTTGAGTTCCTGGCTGGATCAAATGGGATTTTAATTCCCAAGAGATTCACGTTAGAATCTACTACACAAATCTAAGGCAGTCAGATTCTTTTATGCAATATTTCACATTTTTATTCAAATATAAGATCATGCCTTAAATGTTTATTGGATTTTTACATGATTTTATAAATATTTAAGACGAAATAATACATTCTACAAATACAGTTGTCTCTATAAGATCTATTGTACACAAAAGCTAGTCCATATTAGATAACATATTGTAATTCTACTGTTAAAAAAAGCTTAATTCATTACTTTCAATACTGAAAAATCCCTTTTCAGTTATAATTTTATATGCTAATTTAGCAATCCTTATTAATTAAACAAGTTATGCTTTAGAAGCCAAAATCAGTTAAGAACATTGGTAAAATTAATATCTGATCAACTACTAAAGGGTAATGAATAATTCAAATAAGAATAATAATTGAAAATCTATAACTAATTAGTAGGGAAGGGAGGTATTACCAACTATTATAGCTTATTAAATTATTATTAGCAAAATTTGCTTTGTCATCCATATACCCTCATTTTCATTGAATAAAACCCTCATAGGTGTTGTGCTATCTAATAGACAGTTTTATATCATTGTAATAATTTTAATATAATAATTCAATGTAACAATATTTCAAATTTATTTATATATTTCCTAAATTTTAATAACAAATCAAATAGCACATGTAAAACATAATATTACAAAGCTATTCACGTGTTTTACTATTTATAAATTAATAAAATAACGCTTTATTTTAATTTTACGAATATCCTTAATTTAATACATCTTTAACCAGGAAACTGTCGCAGGGTCTCCTTAATTTTACAGTATCCTGTGTTTAACAGACATTGTTTAAATTATCAGACATCTCATGCCTCAAATTTTTATTGGATTTTCACATGAATTTATAAATATTAAAGATAAAATAGTAGATTCTACAGATACGTTTGTATATCACACTTTTTAAAGGTATTCCATATTAGATAACATATTCCAATGCTTAAAAATAGCTTATTTGATAGTTTTCAATACTAAAAAAAATGCCTTTTCAATGATCATTTTATTCGCCAATTTAAAAATTCACAATAAACAAATTATACTTCAAAAACCAAAATCAGTTAAGAACATTAATAGAATGTTATTAACATCTATTTGATTAACTATGTTTTAGAGGGTTATGAATAATTCAAGTGAGACTAATAATTGAAAATAATTAGTAGTATTTTTTTATTAAATTATTATGAGCAACAATTGCTTTGCCATATATCTTTATTTTCAAAGAAAAAAACCTTCATAGGTGTTCTATCTAAATATGCATTTTTATATCATTGTATCAAATTTATTTATACATAACTAAATTTTAATAACAAATATAAATATTCCCGTCTTTTACTATTTTACTTAATCCATCTTCAACCCGGAACTTCCTCAGTGGGCTCTTTAATTTTACATTATCCTGTAGTCTAACATTATTTAAATTATCACATGTCTTCATGGGATGTTCAAGGCTTAGAATACCATTGCAATGAATTTAAAATGTAATATTATTACTGTGAAACTGTGGGTCAATATTCAAAGAAAACATGTAATACTGAAACAAATTATTTTTTACCAAAGCACATCATTGTTATAATGTATATAGTATACAAAGCATAATATACGTACTTTTTATATTCACTTATATAAAATTACCTAGATTAGTTCTGTTAAGAAATATTTATTTCCAAACATAAATTACAGAACTATAGGCCACAGGCCTTTCAATTAGAATATAATTAATTATGATCCCTTTTTTCTGTGTAACTGGTATATCTTTTGAAATTCCAAGTTCTAAATATTGATTTTCTACATTTAATCCTTATGAGCCGCTAATTTTACCAAAGTAGCACATGCTATGGTGCTGTGTTTATTTTATAAATATTTTCATATGAGCGATACATCAATAGATTGATGCATTAACATCGTATATTGTACTTGAATACACTTCTAATAAGACACCGACAATCAGGGTTGCTTGATATGAATCAATTGATTTTTTAAATCAAAATTAAGATTGAAATCAACCTCATGCTATAAACATTTTATTTAATGAAAAAGGGGTAGATTCTTCAAAACGGTTAAAACAAAAATTTAAATTGAAATTGATTAAACCCTCCATCGTTTAATTGACTACCATAGTCAACGGTATCGTAACCATTTTATATATCTACTGTAAAAATATCTGTTTATTATTTTTAGTTCTAAATTATAAATTCCAATCACCCCAATATATTTTAGTCCGTATAAAGAAGGCACATATTCGAAACGTCAGCAATATTTTAGTTGTACTGTTCTTGATGCCTATTAATTTTTTTAATAAAAAATCAATTTTATCTAACTTTATCGCAAGAGTCAATTTCATAATAATTTTAAAGAAGCTTTTAATATTTAATTAATACTCGTATTCGATTAAGTATCATTTAACACCTTAACTGCCATGTGAATCATCGATATACAATTTATACTATTACCATCAGATGCAGCTACACAAGAATGTCCTCCCTCCATAAATGCCTCCATAGTGCCTAGTGTAGCCTTTAGATATTAGCAAAGAGCAAATTATTTTTTAAATAAATTTAGTAACTAATCACTAAAGAACCCCAGTGACCCCCAGATCACGTAGGTATTGTTGTGTACATATTAAATGCGATTGTCCAATCCTAATAGAGTTTAGGATCATTGGTGACCCCATAGACTTACTTTTTTGACCCTATTGAGGCAGTTAACGTGTTAAATTTATTATGAAATTGACAGTAAGTCAATTATTATCGCAAACATTTCTGAACCATTACATACACTACTATGGTAACGTGTCTTCAACATTACCCATATTCCACGTGATCTGGTATAATAAAAAATTTAATAAAAATGGCCCTTCTTATTAGTGACTTTTCTGACAACTTAAGTATCATTTCTGTCAATAAGATCAGTGAAATTCTTTTAGAGATACTATTTATGTTACTTTTAGCCAACTGATAACATCAATTTAACCACGTGGGATACGGGTATTGTTGAAGGCTCTATACCATGTGAGTTAAATGTCTATTTGACTTCGATTATAATCCTATTTATTCTCTTTGATCAACCAATAATAGATGTGTTCGCTTCTATCATCTTCGTTCTCCGATACTTTGATGAATTCTCACATCTACATATCAAATACTTTTGAATAATTTGTTAAATGTTTTTTTAACACTCAGTATAATATTGAGTCATATTGTAAATTTAGTAGACATTAACATTCGTTATGAAGCATCTGATGGGTACGGCCCAGTAACCAATTAAATAAATTAATGGGCTGATGAAAACCAAAAGTTTCTATTGGTCATTCGAATAACTGAATAATCCAACCGAAAATCGGTCTTCAAGGTTATAAAAATTTATTTATTTTTGGGTGTAATTCGAGGGCACATTTAGTCAATTAAAAAATGTTTTGCAGACTGCCAGAGTTAGGCAAAATTTGATTTTTATTTAACAAATACAAAAATCTTTGATTTATTGGCTTATTGGTGCTCGGCGCTGGCCACACAAGGGTATATTATAAATTAAAAAATAGTATTATTTTTGGAATATCCACTGATCATTAATAAATGAGTATAAGCTTAACTAAATACGAGGTGTGAAGTAACGAAAAATTACATAAAGAAAACTTACATAAAGAAATCTTACTTACTTACTTACTTACTTACTTACTTACTTACTTACTTACTTACTTACTTACTTACTTACTTACTTACTTACTTACTTACTTACTTACTTACTTACTTACTTACTTACTTACTTACTTACTTACTTACTTACTTACTTACTTTACTTACTTACTTACTTACTTACTTACTTACTTACTTACTTACTTACTTACTTACTTACTTACTTACTTACTTACTTACTTACTTTACTTACTTACTTACTTTACTTACTTACTTACTTACTTACTTACTTACTTACTTACTTACTTACTTACTTACTTACTTACTTACTTACTTAGTTAGTTTATGATACATAGTATATGATACATTTTATGATAACTTATTACCTACTAGTGAACAAAAAAAAGACTTATTCCGATAAAATGACGTGTCAAAATATTTATAAATTGCATATTCTTTGTAGCAGTGAGTTTTTACAGTACGGGGGGTTGGCAAATAAAATATCAGATTTACTCGAGACATCGACCTATAGGAACAGAAAAGAAGTTTCAGAAAATATTGAAAATAACATTGAAGAATGAACAATTTTGAATAGAAGGACATTTAAAAAAAAATTCGATTTTCCAGGTTGCAAATTGAATAGGTACCTCTTTAATAGCTCATCGTGTGGGATACCAATTTCAGATTATTCACCATCAACTTTTAAAGACTAGACGTTGAATTGATTCCAGGCTATCAGTTAAATATGAATTTTATCGTTGAAACTACAAATTACCGATAAATGATAGTTTAAGATCAAGTGTTACTCCTATAGATCTTTAAATGAATATATTTATATTCTGGAGATTAGTGCCGTCAAAAATGTAATTAAAATTTATTTCAAACCTTAAAGTACAAGATATTACACAACACTTTTACAGATTAAAAGGTAAACTATTCAACATGCACCATTCGCTGACATTGATTTGGTTTTTCCACAGTAATTGACAATCATAACTTCCAAAATTCTACTAAATATTTTCATATCATCCGCATAAAAAAGCTTTGACAATGATGTATTAATGATGTCCTTAATAAAATATTAAAGAGAACAGCACCAAAATTTGATCCTTGGGGAACTTCAGAGGTTCCAAAACATTCGACCGATCTCTGACCACGATATTTAACAAACTGATAGATAAGAATGAAACAGACGTATGAGGCTTGATGAAAATGTTCAGTTTGTTTAATAAAATGCTCTGGTTCAAGTCTATCGAAAGCTTTTGAGAAATCTCTATATAATTCTGACAATAGTTAAATTGCAACTGGTAAATCGGCCCTTCATAAAACCATGTTGATATGTTGGATAGTAGAAGTGTTTTTGTAGAAGTATTTCAAAGACTGCTAAAATTGGAGAAAATAGCGACAGGTCAAAAGTTAGAAGTATCAAACCGACTGTCTTTTTTTATAGATTGGACAAACCTTAGAAATCTTCTAATAAGAAGGTATTGTTTTAGACTTTAAACAATTAATGTCAAATAACGGTGTTAAAGGAGATGCGATTATAAAAATGATTGGCTAGATTTGAAGTAGATAATCATTAGGCTTGAAGATATTTTTCAGGTATTCAATATTGAATATAATAAACAATAATGAACAACACACTTCAGTACAAACAGAATAAACAGGACCTAAATACAGTATGTAGAACTGCCTACAATATACCATTCATCCGCAATTATCCGAAGTCTTCCGCAATTAATTCTAAATCTTCCACCCGCTGTCTACATTTTTGCTATATAGTGGTTACCCCCTCGAATATTTGATATTCTGATCGTTTTCTGTTTTTTTTTTAATTCGCATCGTCAAATCATCACTGCTACTTCCACTAGATATCTACTTGTACCTGCAATAGAATATTCACTTTTCCCAAACATTTATATTATCATAAAATTTAAACCGAATTGGTTGTGAATTTACCTTTCAAATCTTTAATGGCTTCTAAGAAACTATTAGAACGAAATTTGTAAATGCCACAAATGTGAAAAGTGGCAAAGTGGCACTACTTGATGAGACATCTCCGTAAAGATTTATATCTTAAATGGCGTTAGGAGATGATTTTAGAATCTCAAGTAGGTCCTTTTGTAATCTTGTTGACAGAGGTTTTTTCCTATTAGTGTATTAATTGACGGACATTGTTTCGTTCAATAAAAGGTACTTTTTTATATTAAGAGGTTTTCGAATACAGTGGCGTGGTAACTTAATTATTAAAAGCGATTATATTATGTATAAAAAATGTAGAACTTGTAACTCAGCATTATTTGCAGAAATGGATTAAATAGAATATTGTAACCAGAGTTGTATTATAATTCTGTTAACATTGTAACCTTACACATTATTTTTAATCTTGTTATATTTCTGACAGATTTAAGGATCATTATAACATAACGGTACAGCTATTTCAATTGATTTGTCATCTTATAGTTTTATGAGAGTCACTTTGACTGCTCTTATTCAGCAGTTATTTTCTAAGTACATTCCAGGCAAACAATGAAATTATAAAAAAACCTTTTAAATACAGTTTTCTACAAAATTTCTAAAATTTTGTATTACTGTCAGTGTTATTGGCATTATTTTAATAATAATTCATACCTTTATTAGTTTAAAGCATTTAATAACTATTTATTCTTTTTTAAAATTAAATAAAAATTAACCTAATTTAATTTTTATTGTACTTATTTTATGGAAAACTGTTTAAAAGTTATTTACTATCTAAAATCAAATTATCCGATATTAAACTAATTTTATTTTAGCTGGATGCATTTTTACCAAATTAAGGAAAATATTAAGTTTTTTATTAATTTAAGGATATTTCTTAAAAATTTGATTATCTTGTGGCACATCGTTTGAAAGGTAATTTAGAGGGCAATAAATTTATATAAAAATCCAAGATAGCCCCTATAAGAAATAATAAAGTTGAGGTAGGTAATTTAAAAACAGAAGATTTGTAATTTTGGTTGCTACAAAAATATTCTACATTGAAAAGTTTCTGAAAAGAATCTAACACTTTCAAAAATGTCAAATTAAAAGCTGACTTTAAAAAAATAGCCGAATCGGCCATTTTTAGTTTTTTTTTTAAATATGAGATCAGCATCAAATTTTCTAAAACATTCTCTATTTAACTGACCTTCTATTTTTTGTATTAAACAAGATACCAATATTGACAGGGGTGTAGTCAGGGAGGGGAAATTTTTAAATACACATTTTTTTATTTGTTTTTTTTGTTTTGTTATTCTTTTTTTATCCAAATAAAGTAATAATAAAGTAATGCTTGATAAAAAAACCTTACTATACCGACCTTCTATTTTTCGTATTAAGCGAGATACCAATATTGACAGGGGCGTAGTCAGGGAGGGGAAATTTTTAAATACACATTTTTTTGTTTTCTTTTTGTTATTTTTTTTCATAAATAAAGTAATGCTTGATAAAAAAACCTTACTATAACTTACTATATATTCAAAGTACAGTAATAAACTCTTCACACGCTAGTCTGTGAAGATTATTAGAGGTTTACTTTGTCCGTTCGTCCGTCCGATGTCACGTTTTTTGTCCGCATGATAAGTCAAAAACGAAAAATGATATCAACTTAAAAGTTTCAGAAAAAATCAAGCTCTACGAGGGGACGAAGCCTATTGATTTTAAAAAAAATAATAAAATGGGGAGTTAAAAAAATCCTAACTCAAAAACGAAAAAGAAGTTAACTTGAAATTTTTAGTACAAATCAAGCTCTATAAGAGGAAGGAGCCCTTTGATATTAAAAATGGGGGGTTTAAAGGGGGGTTGAAATTAAAAAAAAATCATAAATTAAAAACGAAAAGCGATATTAACATGAAATTGTCGCTCTGTCCCGCAAATATTCACTCGTTACATAAAATTAGGCATTTCGTAACTGGTTTCATAAATAACTATTATTTAAAAACACCAAAACTAACGTAACAAAAATAAATGATTTTATCCAAAATATAATTAAAATTTATTTAAATCCACTCCTGATTTACCGCAGTTAAAATTGCTTATATCTGTATATATTGATTTGTAGTTTTATCAAAGTCTAAATCTTCTTAAAATTCCTTTTCGACTGTAGCACAAAACAAAAATTTTTGCGAACCCAGTAATAAATAATGATTCAAATAAATACAAAAATATTATTTCATTAACAATTAAACGACTTCGTAGTCCACTATGGTTTGACTTTTTTGATAGAACAATTTTTTTTGCAGCATTCTTGCGACGAAACGCAGCTTACCAAGAAGTTACTCGGTTGTTACAAAAATAAAATACTCATGAAATTGATTGTTTCCAATGAAGTGAGAATAACATATATTTATATACAAATAATTGAAGCGGAAATAGATTAAAAGAAAAATTAAAAATCCTAAATATTAAACGAAATCTAGTATCTTTCATGTTTAAAGTTATTCATTTTACATGTTTATGATTTATTATGGGTTGTTATTATAGCTAAAGGAGGGGGAATAATGTATCTAAAATTACACATAGTTTTTATTGGTGCCTTACAATTATATTCAAGAACGGTAATCTAGGAAGTTTTCAACGCCTAACTAGATAAAGATAATTTGCTGCTGGCCTAATTGAAACTACTTAACATCATTAATCATAATTAAACCGTATTGGTATTATTATCTATATGTACTCAGAGTCGAAGTCTATAACCGAAACACTTTGAAAAAATTAAATAAAATACAACATAAATGAAAGCAAGAAAGCTGTGTAACTGTATAGTGAAATAAGTTCAACGCTCTGAAACTACAACACTTCATAGATATAGCTCGAATGAAAAATTGAAGAGGATAAACATGAAGATCGAAGAACAGTCATCTTTAAACAAAAATTACAGTTTTCTGTTTTGTTTTTCCGCTACATCTTAAATATCATATTTTTCTTACTATTTCGTTTCTCACTATCGAATATATTGTTACCTTTCGATGGCTTAGGGTCACATAAACGTAACTGCAAATCAAGTGAGTGGGCAATAGTTTCGTTCTTGTGACCCGCACCCCTTTTCTATATACCGCCCTCCATATATGACCTAGCCACTTTAGATTAGATTCGTTTGTGAGATTGACATTGAATGCCTTACTTCACTGCGACCCAGCAAGACCATTTGTAATTGTTTTGAATCTAGTGAGATACTAGACACTGCACGTCTTTTTATAAATCACAAATTGTCCAGGAGCTATTGTACCTACCTCTTCAGAAGTTATTAACACTTGTAGTTACTTTACTTTAGACACTTGTAGTTACTTTAAACATTTGTAGTTACTTTAAACATTTGTAGTTACTTTAAACACTTACACTTGTAGATACTTTAGCCAGTTCTATACCAGCATTTTTGAGTGACATGCAGAAGTATCATATTCTATACCAGGAAAATATCATGTATGAGCGATAATAGGACAGTTACTTTCTCATGAAATTTTAACAGGTCCTCAATATTTAGAATTTTTTGCTACCTGAGCTTAATTCGATTGTTCTTACATAGAAATGATACGTCATTAATCTCACAAACTGCTGTTTTTGAGATACGACTGTAGAAACACTTTATTTTTATAGATCTTCCTTCTTCCAAAGTGGCGTAACTCAAGCTGTAACCGTTATGTAGTAATATAAACTTCCGTGAGGGACGTGTCTCCTTACTCAAACGCAGCACAAAATTTTAAATTGTTCTGTAAAATTAGGAAAAATGAGATAGGTCACTTTGTGAGATTGACGTCGATATGTGGCTGTAGCAAAAAATATCTTCTTCCTCCTCTATAAATAACTCCTATCTCTTCTTCAGAGTCATCGTATTATTGGTCCAATATCGTCTTTATTTTCTTCTTTTAAATCTTCCAAACAAAGGTCCTCTATTTTTTAATTTAAAAACACTCTATAAGTGGGGTTTATTAATATTACAATTTGAACAAAAGTTGATCTAACCTAACTAAGGTTTCAATCTTATAAACTAAAGTTCTACTCGTTAGTATACCTTAGAGTCTAATGACCTAATAACACTGAGTTGACGTGTAACACTAAACCGCACAATACTTTGCTTTGTTATTAACACAATTACTTGGCTAACTCAAAAGGTTTCACTTTCTTGGGTCTTCTTGGCAGGTTGATGTTTTCAAGAAGGTGGTGCCTCAACATTCACATGTTGGTCGAGCCGTTGTTCATGGCTCCTTGCGAATCTAGTGATATTCTGATCAAGGGGCATCGAGAAGGTTCCTTAGTATTTTGTTCTGGAGTATCTGGATTATCAGGATGTAACTGTTGCTAACCCAACCTCAGAGCTAAATGCCTTAAGTTCAAACTGGTTTGAACATTTGTGTATACAAAATAATTTTGTAATATGCAGATAGGCTGGTACTCCTACCAAGTAACCAGTACATTTTTTTGAATTTTATATCTAGCTCTTATCTTTCCTTAGTAAGAGGGACCGTCCAAAAAAGTTATGCATCTAATATACTACCTAGATATTTTGCTGAGTGATCATAAGTGATTTGGGCATTATTTATGTTGATTGGTATTTGTTGACTATTTTTCTTAGTAAAATTAATATTAACAGATTTGGTTTCGTTTAGTTTTATACGCCATTATTTATTTGATTAACTAATATTTGTAGTTTATTGGCAGCCTCTTCATGATATTTTCCTATCGATAGAATGGCAGTATCATTTGCAAATGTAGCTATTGTATCTTGTTCTAGTTGGGGTATGTCATAAGTAAATAGGTACAAAGTGGGTCCCAGGACGCTTCCCTGTAGTACTCCTGATTTAATTTCTTTCAGTGCAGGATATTAGGACAGTAATTCACCCAGTGCTCTTTTTATTTTTATAGGGACTTTTAGAAGTTTTTAAGACATCGTTCAGAATAAAACGTGTTTTTAAAATATCCACATTATAATGACTTTTTGCCTCAGACCAAATTAACTATATGGCATTGTAATGGCCATGGTAAGTTAGTTTTAGTCCTGTATCTTTTAACGCTAACGTCTTCTTGAAATTAACATCATTCTCTTTCATTTTATATATAAATTAAATTTAGAAATTGTAGGTAGCAATTTCCATTAAATAATTTTCATCTGAATATTAAAAAAAATAATTTATTAACTATAAAAACATCCAAATATATATGATAACTTAATAATAATGTCTTTTTAAAAAATGTCGCGTCTTTGTGTCATGTCTTGTCTTCTTAATTTCGAATCAGTAATAATCAATAATTTTGTTTCCTTTTCCTTGGTTACCATCCATCGGATAAGTAGGGTGCTAGTGTACGCAGCTATCGACCAAGATCATAATATATGTGATGTTATTATAATGGTACCATCTGACATTGACACTTGACCAACCAAAATAAAAACTGACTAAGAAACCTTAAAATAAATTGACGTAAAAGTCAAAACTAAAGGTAAGACTATGTGGTGCTATGATGTCGCCACAGAAATCTTGAGTGCTTCTGTGGCTACTTATATCCAACTGTTTCCTTGATTTGAAGAACAACATTCTATGTGCTTTTAAAAATATGCTACTACATTAAAAAATTGCCTTCGTGATTGATTATTAATTTTTTTCGCTGTTTTTAATTAATTTTAATTCAAAATCGTTGATTTCATACACTTTAAATGTTTTATTAAGTAACAACATGCCTTTTGTTAGGGATTATTTGTTTTATCCTATTTACTAAAACTAGCAAGAGAAAAGATAATTAGATAGAGCATAGAAAAAGAAGAATAATTGTTAATTGTCAAAGATGAGACAGATACATATGAAATATATATATATAAAAAAATGAAAATAAAAACGAATAAAAGACTAAAAGTAACTTATAACTAATATAAAACTCATAGAATTGTTTACTGTGTTTGTCTTGAGAAAATTCAACCATATCAAAGTATGATTTGTCTACTAAGTAGCATGTAGATGTTTTTTGAAATTACTGAGTGTTTATGTTTCTAAGGAATAGGGGTAATGAATTAAACATTTAAAAGCCGTTTTAAATTTCTGACCAAGGTAAATTTAGATATAATCAAATCTCCAGAAAATCTAGCAGATGTATTATGTACATAAGCATCTTTATTATTATATATCATCGGTTGAGAATAAAATTATATCCTACGTCCGTTTAAACTATTCTACGTTCATTTAAACTATCCTATATCCATTTTTTTAAAAATAAGTTATTGACATTGGTCCTATTTAATTCTAGCTTGTGCAATACTAATATCCTAAGAAGCCGTATAGGGAACAAAAATTCCCTAGAATTGTCTTCGTTATAGGGTAATAAAACCTTCAAATGCGTAATACTTAAAACTAATGGAAAATGAGGATATGATTTTTCTCAAGCGACGCTATTATGTTGGCTATTCTAAAATAAAAAGTGAAGTTAGCATTAAAATTTGATGGCTGAATATTTTGCCTGGCTTAGTAGACGAACACCTGGTTTTTTGAGAACAAATGTTTTAGCTGTAAATTCCCAAAAAATGTACGTACCTATTGTATCTCTTAGAATATATTAAATCAATCCAAAGTAAACATTATTTACTGCTGCAACTCCCAATTCCCTCCTGGTAGTTCTAATCGCAAATCAATCACAGGCTATCTTGTTATTTAAACCATCCACGTTGTATTTAAATTTCTTAAACCTAAAAATTCTACGTTGGTATGACAATCCATCGAAATATTATCTTTAAAGGAATTTTTAGGAGGTTGGTACATACCCTAGCTACTTTAGCAGCCTTATCAACTGTCTCGTTTCCATAGATACCACTATGTCTTTTCGTCCACATAAATATAATTTTAACATTTTTAACTTCTTACTGATAAAGTAAGTTTTTTATTTTAAATATAATAAAATTATCAAAATGTTTTGTTGTTATATTTTTTATGCTCTCCAGCACAGATTTAAATGCTAGATTATTTACATAAATTTAAAGCAGTAACGACCCAAGAACGGACCATTGAGGAATGCCCCACTTAACATCCAGTAAACATGAATCTGTACTCGTTATAACAAACTGTTCCCTTCTGGGAGTTCTGGGCAAGTAAGACTCGATTCACTTCATAGCAATATCTTTAATACCATTATTTTTCTATTTTCTTTTTATTTTTATTGCTCTGCATGAGTTTAGTTTTCTATTCATAAATTTGAGGTCCTCTCTTTTGCTAATATAAGAGAGATAGGAAAGGAAAAAAAGTGAAACAGAGGAGATGAAGGAAAATAGGAAAGAATTGAAAAATGGACGAATGAAAAACTAATCTAACCCAATTCTGTTGATCTAATTTTTTAAGTACAAAGTGTTATTTTTTTTGACTTAATCTTCAATACTTTGGTATATTGTTTATTAGTTGTTGAATGTTTACTATCAATTATTCTACTTCGCTTATCAATAATAGTAAACTGGAGGTTGATATAATTTTACACAATTAGCTACTAATTACTATAGCATAATATATATGTATATTACACGACGAAACTAACAAAATGGTTCAGGGTTCACCCTATATTATTAACTAACGGCCGTGCAGCCATTTTTTTTATTGAGACCGTAATAGGTAGGAATTACCGCACAAATTCTGACATTTCAGCCAATCGAATGGCAGTTATAAGACTTGTGGCCGGAGCCCGGAACGTAGCGTGGGGGTTGGACCGAGTGACGAGGCCCCAGGTAGATACCTAGATGGTCTTTGATTTAGAATTTAAAACCTCTCAGCGTGCACTGTCATTAGAATTAGAACTCGGTTTGTCATTATCTATCATTAATATTGTTCTTTTCGTTTTAAATGTTTTCGGTCAGTGTGGAATGGTGTTCTTGATTTGAATGTGATTGTGTGTGAGTGAATTGGTGCGGTTTACTAATTGGTTATTTTATTTTTAAGTGAATGTTTGTGATCACAAGTGGATGTACGATTTTTAAAACAAATAACTATTCAAAGGTAACTATTTACTGCAATCATTTATTTGTTTATCTTTAATCGTGAATGCCAGTTTAACAGGTCTGTGATATCTGAGAAAGTTTAAATGATACAATCTCCAAGTAAAAATTTTAATGAGATATTTTATATCTTCCAGATTGTTCAATACCTTCAACATTATTATCGTTTTAAAATGAGCGATGCAAGTGAATGTACTTTTTCAAAATAGAGTTCTCGATTCTATTTCAGATAAATTATCAGTTTTCTGTGGTTATACGTAAAGTATACAAAAAACGAAATAAAGAAAACCTCTCTGCCACCTTTACATTGTTCGTCCTAAATTATAATTATGCAATTCAAATCAAACAACGAAAATAAATAATTTTAGAGTAAAAAGTTACAAAAATATGGAGCTTTTATTAAAACAATAATATACTCGAGCAAATTTAATCTAAAAGCTAAATAGTTATTTAAAATTTTATGATTTGCTAATAAAGGAAAGATAAATATATGACTGACATACTTTTGTTTGAAAAAATGCTGTTTATTGTTGTCTTTATAACTTCCCAAGGGCAACTCCAGGAAGGTGGCCATGCCCCTTTCCCCATAGCTGATATGAGCATTCTTACAATTCATAAGCTTTTAAAAATAGAATTTGTTTTAATAAAGAATATACTATATCATAATCATTATTTGTAGTACACTACTATACAGGGCGAACATAAAGTGAACCAGTGACGGCTTGTGATCAAATTTTGGGGGTTCACAAAGACAGATTTTGATAAAAATCTTTCAATGTTTTAGAAAGGCATAATACCTAGCTATACCTTTGTAAGTTAGAACGTAAAAGAAAAAAAGTTCGTAAATTTTAAAACACTAGAACATCAAAGCACATTTTTGCAATAAAAATTCTTAATGACAACAAAGATGGACTGATAGCTCATTTTAAATTTGCTTTATTAGCTTTTTTACTTAATTAGTTAATTTTAAATTATGAAAACTAATTGGAATGCTTCATTATTGTAAACTGTTACTTAAGTCATCAAATATTCAAAATTTTCTTCATTGACTTTTTAACAGAAAAAAATATTAGACAGCAGAAATTGCTCTAAACCAGTGCTAATAGTTCTTGTAAATGCCAAGTGGTCTTATAATTGTTTATAATAACAAAAATATAGTCATTTTGCTCTGTACTAGTGCTAATAGTTCTTGTAAATGCCAAATGGTTCTATAGTTGTTCGCAATAACACCACAATAAAGTCATTTTGCTCTCCCGAGAATTATAATGTGTCGATTTACCAATATATTTACTTCTACGAGCTTAAAGGTTAGATTTAATCCAGCATTTTTATTCTCGTTCTTAGTTGTGGTGCGTTAAAATGTTTAAGATTGTGGAAACGATTGAAAGGGGCAATATTCAATTTCCAGCGTGAGATGTCCATTTTGTTAACTCAAACATCAACAACCCAATAACGTGTTAAAATAGAAATGATGAAATGTTTCAAATTGGCTCTATTAAACCAGCGGCAGGAATATTTTTGTGTTCTTTGAGACCATTTTACCTCATTGATGTTACTAATACAGCAGTAATAAAGACATTTAAAGGATACTTTGGAATTGCTATGTTTGCTCTCTTAAATATAGTTCTTGGTAGCTGCAATGAGAGTATTTTATATTTGTTGAAACAATTTTGCTTTATACATATTGCACAAATTGCCTTAACAAGAAAATGAGGAGACTTGAATATGTATCTTATTGTTATATCAGACAGCATGCTTTATAAATTTACACGTTTTTATATTTTTTAAATTAAATTTAAAATGTTACTAAAGACAAATATAAAACCAT
Source organism: Psylliodes chrysocephalus (assembly GCA_927349885.1). NCBI lineage: Eukaryota > Metazoa > Arthropoda > Insecta > Coleoptera > Chrysomelidae > Psylliodes > Psylliodes chrysocephalus. The sequence continues at coordinate 23,060,646 of OV651826.1, read as the reverse complement.
TATAAATCAAAAAGCCTTAAAACAGAAATTGGTGTTATAGATACGAGTTACAGCTGTTCTTAAGAAATACTGAGTATCTCTTATAAGAAAAATTTATAACATATAATAAATATGAATATTTATGTAATAATAATAATATTATAGTGCTATTTCGTTTTCAACAGCTAAATAGCATCATTTGCTATATTTATGAGTCAATATTGAATTTCTGAAACAACTATAAAACCTTTATAAGGATTGAATGTTCTATAATTCAAAGGTTGTAAGAGAAATGTGCTGGTTGGGGATTTAGTTTTCGGATCTTTAACCGATATTATCTTTCCTTTCTTCATTAATTTATAATTATTTAAACCGATAGAAATGTACTTCATCTGAATATTTTACCGTATAGAAGTTAGTGGGGGAAGGGGGGAGGAAACAATGTTCTGATAATAAAGTTTTGCTTAGACTTGTTTTTCCCCCAGCGATACTACAACATTTAAATAACCTTTTAACGTGAAATACATTAAAATAAATTGTAAAAGAATTGGGAATTACCTTTAATCTTAAAGTGTTTTTTAGAATTTACGATTTTTTTTGTTCTTAGACTCAAAATAACACTACCATATATTCACGATTTCACACGTTCAATTTTAGTGTAGAACTACATAAAATGGCCCATCCGAAAATTCAACCCGGAGTCGCTCGAGACTTCCTACTCAGAAAATTCTTACGATAGCCAGATGTGCCTGTTTGGGTTTTCAATAATTATTGTAAGGAACCTCAAATAAAGTTGTGATCTCTTAAATGTTGAAAAAATATTGTCATATTGTATTCCCGAGGAGTAAATTTATACGGAATTCCCTGTGGGCATCTGGCCAAAATTCCATTCCTGTTACGGAATTCTCTTAGAAATTGACAGAATTTCAAACAAAAGTGAATGAAATGATGTCCAACAATTTCCTTATAAAATCAATGTTCCACAAGTCAATGTTCTTGGACCTTTACTGTATGTATTGTATACAGCGAATAATGTAACAGTCATGGGATCATTTGCCGATGACACAGTTATACTTGCAAGTCATAGTCACACATGCAAGCCATAAAAATCCAATTATAACGCTACAAAGATACTTGAATGATATCCAAACATGGTTACGCAAATTGAGAATAAAAGTAAATGAATCAAAATCAGTCCAAATGACTTTCACATTAAGAAAAAAATCAATGTCCTGCAGTCTAAACAATATTCAAATATCACAATCTACAAGTACGAAAAATCTAGGAATACCTGGATTCAAGACTCACATGGAAATAACGCAAACAAATTAATTTATTAATCAAAGAGTTACACTAGTAAAATCCAAATTGATACTAGAAAATAAACTTCTCCTTTACAAAACTATCATAACACTTTTGAGTAAATCAAATGTATCTATAATCCAAATAAATTAATCCAAAATACTCCATATGATAACAGATAGACCTTATTATGTGTCCAACCCTCCATGAAGAATTAAAAATTGGTCTCATTTCAAAGTCTTGAAGGACGCCAAACTGCTTCCTATACAAATTTTAGATTAAAAGTGCTTAGGCATATTCCATAAAATATATTAAAGCCATAGTTTAAAGGTTAGATGTAATTTTACGTTTCTAAAACAACTTCTTTGTATCTAACGTATGGAAAGTGGGTTATCCTACGCTACTTAGGCTCCACTAGGATTATTGTGCATCGTCTTAAGTTAATAGGCACCTCCTAACTCGTAATTCAGTCTACATATTTGATGTAGTTGATAACATCGCCAAGAGGTGCTTCCCTGACTGGCTGGCAGCTTTTTGTTTCATCCCATCTTTCCTTGAATTTGAATTAATTATGTTGGTCACTACCGATGTTGTCAGTACAATGGAAGGTTTAGGTCCATAAAGTATTTGGTTGGCAGTCTTCTTTGCTAGTGAATGAGCAAGACGGTTACCTTTCGATGTGGCGTAATCGTTGATCCATCTTGACATTCTAGTACTATCCCTGAGTAAATTCTTGGTCTGTGCAGGGTGAGTAATGCTTGTCTATCTGTACAGATGAGCATGTTCCTTTCAGTGATATTGTTTCTGGTTATTTAGTTTTCTGTTATAAAAAATTCCTTGAGGTGGTGAACTACAGTGTCACTATTGCTTACAGTCCATTTTATGTGTAGCTTTAAGGATTTGGAGTATATTCCACATTCTGAGCCTTGGTTTATTTTAAAACTGTCGGTGTACAAATGAATCGTACCTGCCACTTCCGGCTCTTCTATTTGGAAGATACATATCTGTGAGATGAAGTCCATGTTAGCTAGAAGCAGTGGAAGCGTATCGAGCGGTTCCTGACAAAAGCAACGTCTCGCCTCATCTGATCCTACATCAGATTCTATTCCATCTGTCGCAGTCGTGTCATTGTCATCAGAGTAACCTCCTTGATATACATATAAGGAGAGTGAGACCAAGAATGATTTCCATGGCTTTGGTTGGTGTGGTTTTCATGGCTCCTGTTATGTTGAGACAACTTTTAAAGAATAGGTTGACCAAAAATAAGGAATTTCTTTTTCGACAATTCTTATTAAAAAGTAATGTTTAAGAAGACCTCTTTCGGTTTTTCTTATTATTAAAAATCAAAAAAATTGTCAATATCTATTTTACAATTATATTAAAATAATTGTATATACTTACTTGATTTCTTCCATGGTATACTTTAGAATATTTTTTTGTGTATCACTCCATAGTTCTATAAGAATAATTAGGGATAAGACTTTTAATATTACTTCTTTCACTTTCTGCTGGTATAAAAGAGTCATTAAAATTCCCAAAAGGCAGTAATTCTGTCGAATTTCACAGATTTGATCGTATATCCTAATCACAATTAAATTATATTCTTTTTCCTAGATTATATATTAAAAAACAACGCACAGAGATAAAAAATTTAAACACGTGTACCCGGTATTATTGATAAAATTATATTTTTAATAAAAACCATTCATTGTGAAAAAAGACGCATACCTACCTATTCAAATTCTAAAACTGGCCAAGTAAAAAGAGAAGTACTGGAACGTGGACAGTCAACAAATATCTTGAGTCGAGCATTATTAGCATTTGAACACAGATCAGTGAGATAAGTGTGGAACTAGGATTGTTAAATAAACATGTTGATTCTTCTCAAATTCCACTAGCTTTACTTTCGAAACTGGTTTAAAATGGAAATTCATGAGGGTTGTTTCATTGAAATTCATCTTTTATTAAATCATCAACAGGCATTTAACCAAATTAGCGTTGGAAACAAATTTAACAACCCATTTGACATTTTTCTTTATTAGTATTGTTTACAAATGACACTGACAATTTTTGTGTACTGAAGACATTTCATCACCAGAACAGATTCATATGACGAAAACACGTATCCAAATGTAAAAGAGTTGCAAACTCTTAAATATACATTTATTTGTATCTCTATCGTATTTTTTTTATAACATATATATCAAATTAGTCAATATTTAATGTAAAATAAAAATATGTCCGTTATGTGCGGACTTCTATCGCTACAATTAAAAATCATGTCATATCAATGCAAACGATTTTAAAACAAAGATATAAAACAATTATATCTAGTTTAGTATAGGTATTTTAAATAAAATAACATATATATTAGATAATAACACTTAGGTATATAATAAACAAAATCTAAACATCATGTAAAACTAACTTTAACTTTGTCATATTAAAATTGCTTAAAATTGCTCCGTCCCCGATTTAACACAAAGGAACATTTAAGAAATCTCTGAACTTTGTTCTGAGTTCTGAAAGATGTCGTTAGATATAAAATGGCTTAAAAAAATTAGTCAAAAAACGTAATAAACCAAAAATAATTATAGAAAATAGTACTGACTATACTATAATACTGACTACACTGACAAATTAATGTTCGGATATAGGAATCTAGGTAATAGGGATGAAGAGAGAAATTAATTAATTAGATGTACCTTCTCCTGAAATCATCTTAGTTAAGTAAAATTATAAATATGTTACAAGAATGTCTGACACACATAACTAATGTATGTGATCGTAATAATATGTAATTCACGTTTTTTGATAAAATTCAGACACGACTGCTAAAAAATAGGCGCTATTCGGAACTCCTATGATTTAATATTTTTTTACTATCAACCAATAGAGGTGATTCACGTTCGTAGTAAGTCTTCTAATTAATTTTGATATTTCACAATCCTATAGTAGTTCGCTAAGCGCGTTTTTTTTTAAATCAGTATTATACTCGTATGTGTGTGTGTGTTTAAAGTCATAACATGACATTTATTTATTTTGTATTAAAAAATGGAGCACATAAACGGGGTGGTCTGTCAGCAATTTGGTATGTCGAAAATACAATTATCAGTTTTAATTTAAGTGTGATTAAAAACTAAATTAAGTTAATTTGCAATTTTGAGTTAGTTTATGGTTTTGCCATTTTAATTTTTGAAATTGGCTTTTTTGTAATTTTTTTAAATGGTGTTTTCCTTTGAAAAAAGGCAACAAGAAAAATAAAAAAAAAATGTCTAATAAAATAATTGAGGAAGAACCTAAAATATTATTGTGCTTCAAGAATAAATTAAGTATCTTTATTTTTTTTAATGTCATATAAAAAAGTTATTTATAAATTATTATTGATACTAAATATTGGATAGTACATCCTTTTTAACCGTTTTAAACTAGTTTACTATAGATAATATTTATCCTAGTTCATATCAGTACCTATACATATATGAAAATATAGGCATATAGTTAAAATACAAATAAATTAACAAAATAAATGGACATATAATGTAAAATTAAGTGAAACAATTCAGTCATTTCGTTGAAAATATTCATCTACCTAATAAAATGTATTGCAAGTTAATGTTGAATGCTTTTTTACTTAGAATATACCAAATTTTTTATTTGTATTGTGCAAGTGAATGTCGTTTTGGCATGTCAAATTTAGGATATTTTTGTGGATTTCTAACAAAGTTTAATATATATAAATTCCCGAAAGGGTCATTATTTTAAATTTCTTCTCGTGAGTGCCCCTGTCATATTGTCATACTGCCATCGTCATACTTCATTCAGTATTTTCCTCTAAATTCAATAATTAATAATTTTTTATCTATGTTTACCACACATTTGAATTTTTACACATTTCTGGTTTAAACTTGAGTCCAATATTGACATGCTGCTTCAGATTGTATTGATTGTAATCTTTTAACACCTTATGCTTGAGGATGGCCTTGGTAGCCAAAACTAGTCACTTCACAGATTAAATACATTAAAATTTATGTGGTACATATTTTGTTATTATTCTTTGAAACAATTTGACCATATTATAGAAAATGAATAATCTTTCTTCATGAATATATCTAATAGTTAATAATGGTAAATATTTAATATAAATAAATATAATATGGCGTCCATTAATTACTGAGGTGTTCAAGGGGGGAGGGGATTAAGCTAAATCTTTACAAATCTCACTTGGGTGAGAGGAGAGGGGTCTTTGTAAATCTGACGTAATTTTTTTCTAGTAGAAAACGGTGTAAAATTGCGTGAAAGTAAAGTTACATTAAAGTAAAGAATGTTTCTAGAAATTTTATATTACGTCAATATTCTCAAATATTAATCTTTGTTAGTCTTAAATAAAAGTAATAGAACATATTGTGTTTTTGTTTTTTTTAATAATCCAACGCGTTTACATCCGAAACACAAATTTTGAAAAATCTCATTTGAGATTAGTTGAGGGGGGAGGGAGTTGAGGAAAATCTTACGAAATTTCACCAGGGGGGAGGGGGGTCAAAAAATCCTCAAAAATACCTCACGTAATTAATGGACGCCCCCTAAATAATACTTTCTTAAATAAATATTAAACATAATAATTGCCAAAAACTACAAAAGAAACATTAATGATGAAAATTACAAAAAAAATCAATTAACAATGACTATATTTATTTAAATTTAATTATTTTTTTTGTAATTCAAAGATGTAAATACTTTAATTTTCATTTTTTAAATTTTTATTTAGGTATTATAATTCATTGCAGTTAAATCATGAATATTTTATCGACCAGTATTTATTAAAAAGATCTTTTTAATCTAGGATAAGAAATTTATTTTTTTGTATGGATTCTGTAAATTTTGGGTAGAAAATTAAATAATTTAGGATCTAAAAAAGTAAAACATTTTTGTCCTATAGTTTTTCTTATTAATGAGGTCTTAACAAGTAATAAAGAGTTTGGGCTAGTCCTGTACTGGTGATCAATTTCATGTAATATGAGTTCCTTATTTTTATAAGTGAAAATTAAAACTGAATGTCAATATAGCTGACGAACATCAAGTATATTGGCCTCCTTAAAAAATAGATGAGCTTTTCTCAAAATTAATTTTGAAAAGCGTCTTTAAGAATTTCCAGAGACTTTAAGTCAACTTGATACAACCCACCCCATACAAGTATACCATACTGTGCTCGTGGAGGATGCACAATATACCCAAGTGCTGTAGATCTTTGCTCACCTCACAACTTTTCGTATTCACAAAGCATTTTTAAATAGTTTCCTATGTGTAAATCCTTAAAAATAGAAACATAGAGAAAAAGTAGAGTTGAATGTTGGCAGGAATTTTTCAGTCACACTTTGAATCGTTACTGAGATTAGTAAAATTAAAATACATGAGATTATGTTTCCTCAAATCATTAACAAATTATTCGTTAATAGTTTTCTGGAAAATATAAAAAAAAATCGATAGAAAAACATGCAAAGAATGTCATTTATCAAGATTAAAATAATTAAAAAATATAATATACTCTTCACAGTTTAACAGACCCCCTACCCTATTTTTAGATTTTTTCTAAATTAATAGGCTTTATCCCCTTATAGAGCTAGATTTTCCTGAAGATTTCAAAATGATAACGTTTTTTGTTTGTGTGTTAGGATTTTTTTAATATTTCAACCTCCCTTAACTCTCCATTTTTCAGATTTCATATCCTTATTGAGCTTGATTTTTACTAAAAATTTCATTTGAGTTCAACTTCCTTTAACCCCCTTTTTTATTCATGTTTCGTTTCCCTATAGAGCTTGATTTTTCTTGAAAATATCATTTTTAATTTTCATTTTTGATTAATTTTTTTAAATTTCAACACCCTATAACCCCTATTTTCAATCAGATGTTTTTCAAAATCAATTAATTTCGTCCACTTATAGAGTTTGATTTTTCCTGAAAATTTCAACTTGATATCAATTTTCGTTTTCGACTTATTGTACGGTAAAAAAATGTGACACCTGACAGACATTTTTAAAAAGTGTTTATATAATTTGGATCAATATTAAAAATTTTTGGTTCTCGAAAGTAATACAGACTACTAGTCACGAAATATTGCCCGATTCTATTGGTCATTCATTATAATGATGATGATATCTTTAAGGTTTTAATGGTTGAATTTAAAGATGTTTTGTGAATTAGACTATTAATGTTTGAATAAAAATGTATAATTCATTTTAAATTATTTTCTGATACGTGTAATATTAACACAAACGTTTTTGTTTACAGGAGAATATGTGATAAAAGGGGAGGCCGATTCTGAGAATAGCGAAGAGGTAAGCGATTCTGTTGATCTTACCCTCGAAGATCTCGCCTTACCACTACCAGAATTCTTTCTCGATGAGGCCCTACGTCTGATTGATTTAGAAGATGAAACGTCACAGGTGAGAAAAGAAATATTTCAGATACCTTCACTTATTTCGACACAAATAAACCGATCAGGATATATTTAAGCGGTGTACATTTTTTCCAGGAGAACACAGTAAACCTCAAGGAGTTGGAAAACCTTCCAACTGAAACAAATAGCACATCTGTGCAGTCGGTTGTCGAACCTAACGCCGCAGCTGATGTAAAAGCTGCGTCGAAAGCTGATGACATCTCTTCTTCTTCCGAGGAGGTACTTCCTAAAGAAGACAGTGACGACGACTTCGATTTTCTCAACATGATTCAAACACCACAGTTCCACCACCCTCACCATAGGGCTCCGTTCCAGGTAAATATTGTTTAATTTATTGTCTATACTGCTCAAAATAATTTATGGACTTTGATACCGTACGGCAGAAATAATGATAACTATTTTTGAATCCCCAAAGTGAAAACAAATGTATTAAAAATTAAAAAAAAAAACGTCCTGGGAGGAAGTCCACCTTCCATATGCTAATTCTACCCACGTTGCCTTACCAACTGAGCCATCAGGACATTAGACATAGTGCAAATTGGTAATTTGAATATTATATTCGATTCTAACTCGGTGATAAAATATTGTTAATTTTTCATTAAACCACTAATCAGCATTGTCCAGGTTAATATGCTTAATTTGTTTTGAGCAGTATATAACAGATTATATCACGTGTCATTTTAAAAGTCCTAGTATATGAGACACATACATCGTGGGTCTTTATAAATGGTAATTAATAAATATAAAATTGGATTTAGGAGATTTTAAAGGGCTTAAATGGTTAATCCATTTGTTCTCCGATAAAATCTTGTCATCGTGTTTATTGGATAGGGATATTATTGTCCTACCTGTTTTAAATAATAAGAAATCTGGGTGGTATTTAGATTGAAGTTATTAGCTTCTAAAGAGAAAAAAATAAATATGATAATAAATAGTTAATCATAAATATAAAATAAAAATAACGATTGAACTTTTTATGAAAATGTCTTTTATGTTCATCAAAACTCCCTTCAACATTTCCATTAAAATATATTGGAAAGTAAATGAAATATCTAATAAATTTTTTGCGTTCATTGGAAATTAGCTCGAAAATAAAGTCTTTAGAATTGCAAAACATAGTAATTGAGTAATTGCAATCTGAATAAAATGTTTTTATATTCTATTTCTACCATAATGAAAGTTACATTATATATTTAAAATGTGGTTCACAAGATTTGCTAGCTAGATTATAGAGATTAATTAACTTTTCGATTAATAACATATACCGGAGGCTCGTTTTAATATAATAGATACTATATATGCATTTTATTTTATTTTAAAATTAAATAATTTGCTTTAGCGTGGAATTTAATTAGCTCTGCAGAATCCTCGTCGAGCAACGTGTATTTTATGCTAGTATAATTTCTTCTTTATTCAAAATTCCCACCCGACTTAATAATTCTTTATTGTCTGAGAGATAATACAAGATTCCATGGACACAGTTTAATACTAATTTCTGCTATCGTTTTCTACTAACTTTATTTGCATCTTATTAGACGAATCGTAATGATTAATGGGTTCCACAGAGTATCATAATGGGTTCCACAAGGTAGCACTCTAGACCCTTTACTCTTCAACATTTTCATTAATGATATTCTAGAAAAAATCGATGTTGAGTGCTTTTAATACGTTGATGATTTAAAAATATATTGCGAGAGTTATTATACCCGACTTTTTAAGAATATCTGCCTCATTGAGGAATGGTGCTCTATAAACATGCTTACACTGAATGCTTCCGAGTGTTGTAATGTCCTAAACTTTGTTACTATAAGCTCAATAATACCACTCTTCAATGGCCTCAAACTTTTACTAACTTGGAAGTAACATTTGAAGAAAATATTTCATTCTTGCCTCATATCAACAATATCTGGTCTATTTTTAAAACCATACTTTACGATGTTTGTTTAAGTATAAAGTACAAAATTAATTATAATGTTTCCTTAGGCACTGCACTGTCTGTTTATATAAGATTTATTCAGTGCAGACTGCATATTTTCGTGGGAAGGCCTCTTATCGCATTAAGGGAATGTCCTACCGTGAATACACTGACAATAATCACTCAACCTGCTTTACCTGTCGCTTCAAGTAGTTTTTGAGACTGGAAACATCTTGCAGACACCGTTTTGTTTACTTTAGGCCGTTCGATTGCTTTTCTTGCAAATCGACCACAATGTGTGTGTTAACAAAATATTTTACTGTATTAAAAAATGACAAATTCCAGATCTAAAATAAATATGGATTATTTTTGAATCAAGGAAAAATAAAATTCACGAGCTGTCTCTAAAAAAAACAGGAATAATTATTAGGGGATTTTTAGTAAAATTATTTAGGGTCGATTCCACCGTTGTGTTAAACGGAGATTACAATGACATTGTTAATGTAAAAATGTCATTTTAAACTTCGTTTAACACAACGGTGGGATCGGTCCTTAGAGATTTAAATATCTACAATATGAAAAGATCATACACGAGGTGATATTGATATTTACCCATTTAAAACGATAAAAAATTTCCAAAATAAATTTTATTATTCAACATAATCATACATTTATTAAAATGTTTATAAAAATATAACAAATTCTTTGTTTCGGTGCGCAAACCACCGCTCAACGGCATAAATGACTTTTACCTTTCAAGTGTTTCTTAAATTTTAGTAACAAATAATAATCTGATGGTGCTAAATACGGGCGAATGGTCAACCAATTTCATAAATGTTTGGATCACACTCTAGCAGCTGGTCGCATTCCGATCCTCGATAGCTATTGAACGTCGTAAATCTGGCAACACGGCGCGTTTTCCGCAATATGACCAATGATATATATCGTTATAGAGATTACTCACTCATATTTCAATAGGACTACGAAAAGCGCCTTTCCAAGTGTTCACTGAATAAAATTGTTCTGTCCCAAACGTGTTTTAAAATAAAATTTCAGCATTTGAATATTTAGAATCAAAAAATAGAATGACCTATTTTACTTCAAGACACGATATTATGTTAGGTGTTTAAACACATATTTTTTGTGTGTTTTATAGTTGAGATTCCATATCGTCAAATAATATTAAAAGATCTAAACAGTTTTATAACATGGAACAGTAATAATATAAAATGTACATTAAAACTGAGACATATTGTGAATATCTAAGCCATAAAACATAAAAAAATTATTATTATAATAAAAATGTATTATTGATTATACAGAACACAGTTTACTTGATTACTGAATAAAATTAATTTTATAAATTACTGCCATTTTATAAATAGGACCACATTATATTTTTTGTTAAAATGGGCATTCTAATTTCATAGAAACATCCCACACTAGTTTTAATTAACAATATAAACTATTTGTATCTGTAAGTTGGGGTAGGTGGATACTTCCACAGCACTTGGGCCTGATAAGGCCCATTGTGCATCTTCCAGGGGTATATACAACCTGCCTCTCAAATTGTCAAAACCTGCTGGTTACGGCTGAGAGATGTCTACAGACAGCCACATTTTCAGAGCTCATCAAAGTCCTGCAGGTTATAAACCAGTCAAAAACCTGCTGGTTGACGCTGAGGGGTGTCTAAAAAACAGCAATCTTCTCAACTAATCAAAGTCCTGCGGGTTATTTACTCATCAAAAACCTGCTGTACAGACTACAGACATCTCATCTTCTCAGATCGTCAAAGTCCTGCAGGTTGTTAACATCGCCGAGAGGTGTCTCTAGAATATAGCTGCTTCCTTTTTTTGTAGTGGCCATTTGGTGGGCTTCTATCAGCCCACAGGGCAAGCAATATAAACCGTTAATTACTATCTATAAAATGTACATATAAATCTGTAAAAATCTTAATGACAAGAAAACACTATGCACAGCTGTACAGTACAAGCAAAGTTTACTCAAAATTGTACTTAAGTACTCAAAGAGTACTCAAAAGTGTACTTAAGTACTCAAAGTACTCGGTAATAGGTACACCTGAGTACCTTTATCCTGATGGGACTCAGTACTAGAAAAATGTTGAGTACTTTATATTTTAGAGCACTCAGTACTTCTGATTCCTACATCCGACGAGTAATAAGTACGATTACCGACTCGCACAGGACCAGGTAATCCTCAGTTTTTGTTTGTTGTGTCTTATTCACAGAAGTACACTGCTTACTATTATTATGTTTTGCCAGACTGTACAGTGCATATGTGTAGTGTGAGTTGTTAGAATCACGAAGTATTATTTGGGAAGTTGGCGAGCGCACCCGAAAACCCCGAAAACTATAAAGTCGCTTGTTTTGGGGTGCTTTCCCAATAGTTAATATGTTGTTCCCGAATCCAGTCGTTTATGAAACCCCGGCCTGTATTTTTTGGTACTCCTGGGTTTGTGTCTGGTTCCGGTGTTTCTTCTGACCCTCTTTTTGCAAGTTCGTCAGCCTTTTCGTTGCCTTCGATCCCTTGGTGACCTGGCACCCAAAATAGTTTTACTCTATTTCGGTCTGCCAGTGTTCTTAGTTCTTCTGCATTCCCATACCAGCTTCGAAGTAATTTTGTCTCGATATGGCCTTAAGTGCCGCTTGGCTGTTTGACATTATTTGAATATGCTGATTTTTGACAGCTCTTTTATTGTTCGTTTTTGCACATTGCAAAAAATACCGAGGAATGTATTCCTATAGCATAGCTATGGTTAGTAACAGGGTTTTTGGAGAATACTCCCACCCCAGTGCCTTCCGCAGTCTTAGACCCGTCTGTATACCAGGTTTGTTCCTGTCGTGTTGCATTGGGCTCCCTTATGGTGATCTCCGCTCTTTCCTGTATTAAAACCTCAAATGGAGTATTAAAAGAATACCTCTTGGTTATGTGGTCTGATCTCATGTCTAGCTCGTCTCCTGCCACTAACCTTGAGATACTCATGTGACCTGGCCTAATGTCAAGATTTCCCAGTGTAATCTGTAAGCACCTAATCTTGCCTCCCCTTGTATCACATAGTGAAGAGGTGAGAGTCCTACTAGTGCTTTCAGTGCCCCCGTTATTCCGAGGCAGGCAAGTCTTTGTACCTTGCTTAGCCTCATGATTGCTTTCCTTTGCTGTATCTTTGGCCACTACACCAAAGCTGCGTATGTTATTATCGGTCTCACCACCATGTAATAAAGCCAATATACCATGTCTGGTTTTAATCCCCATTTTTTTCCAAAGGATCGCTTTGCCATCGTTAACGAGGTGTCCGCTCTCCTTGTGGTTTTTTCTAGATGCTGGTTCCAGATAAGTCTCGAGTCAATCATAACCTCGAGATATTTTACCTCTCCCTTAAGCTGGATACTTGCACCTCCAATTTTCTCCTGCGGGTGAATGCAATTATGTCAGATTTGTTTGGGCTAATGTTTAGTCCTTCCGCGTCTATATTTAGAGCCTCTTGCATTCGATCCCTTACTATAATGTTGTATTTTCCCTGTGCCATGATCACTAGATCATCGGCATATCCCAGGGTTCTATGTCCATTATCTTTGAGAGCCCTAACCAGTCTGTCCACTATAAGGTTCCACAGTAGTGGAGACAGCACTCCACCTTGCGGACATCCTCTCGCTACCCGTGCCGCTATTGTCTCTCCCATAAGGGCTGTGTGTATAGTTCTCTCCCTTAACATAGAGTCGATCCACGACACGAACGTGTCCTCGATTCCTCTGTGTTTGAGAGATCTAATGATCGATTCAACGGAGGTATTGTCAAATGCACCCTCGATATCCAAGAATGCTCCCAGAATTACCTCCTTGTTTTCCAGTGTGTTCTCCACCCCTTTTATTAATTGATGGAGAACTGTTTCAGTTGATTTCCCTGCACTATAGGCGTATTGGTCTTGGTATATTGGCCTCTGAACCAATATCCTGTCTCTAATATGCCTATCTAGCAGTTTTTCCAAAGTCTTAAGTACACTAACTGCTGTCCTTAAACATCCACAATTAAGGGACAATCTTCATTAGAGTCAGTTCTAGAATGTAAGTGATCTGCGCATGGTCAGATGTCAAAATAACAGCGGCACTAATAGTGACTGACCTTAAGTAAACTTGAAATAACTCTCTATTTGACCATAAGTGAACTTCCAATAACTCTCTATTACTTATTATTCTACCCACGGTACTTACCTAGATGGTAGACTTTAAGAATTTTTATTATTTTTATTTTATTGTTAAAATAATCCAGTTGCATAAAACATAAGAGTAACAATAATTTGATTTAGAAAATCAATGGATTTAGTTCTCAAAATTAGGATACATTTTTTTGTAACGCTTGATATAAAATCAACTTTGGTGTCTACCATAGATTAAATAATATGCATATTATTTTATCTACGCTACCTACCTTAATATTAAATTCAAAATATTTAAAATATTGTACAAAAATGCATATATCGTCGTCAATATCACGAAGTGACGTAACTCGATTTTCACAACTTTACAAGAGAGCGTTTTAAAGTTTTTTTATAAAGTTACGTCTCTTCATAAAATTATCAGATACACACGGTCAGATACGTGCTATTTTAATAAATGTAATGACTTGAGATACGCAATTTCGTGAAATTGTACAGCATACTTTTTTACATAATATGTGACTTATCTCAATGTTCATTATAATTTTTCAATTTAAATTTTTATAAGATGGCAGGTGTCCACAATACTATGCCCTGCTTAGCTAAAACGTCCTATCTGACATGAGGAAAGTTTTGAGATATTAATGATTCTGTATTCATACTGTCCACTAGGTATGTAAATATTGGGACGAAACTGAATGTAAGAAACAAGTGCTTTATATCTTTATATTGTAGATGCATGTCTGCATCACAAATATGCCTTTAACACACAAACTGAAATTTTGTCAAATAGGACGTTTCAGCTAGACGGGGCAGAATATTTATTCAACTGTTTTGTTTTTGTTAATCAAACATTATCGAGTCTTTAGTTAATGGTCCAATAAAAATTTTATGTATTTCCATTACTAAATCCAATTTTTACATTGTTAAATCTTCTTAAAATTCGTTTTCTTTGTAAATTTTCAAATATAAGTATATTAACAATTCTCTTGTTAAAAGCGACGTTTTAAGTTCGTCTAGTCTCGGTTCTTGTCGTTTTTGACTTTCTTTGCATGTGTTGTAACGCGAAGCGATGTTCCCTATAGCAAATTTTGAGCTTATTGCGAAAACATCGTTCGTCTTCACCTGCCATGTGTTCTATTAAATGGGTCGACAAAGACAGAAATAACTCTTGATAGGGACGTATCTCGAATATCGTCTACTTAACTTCATACTGTCATTTGGAAAAGCGCCGTTGTCAAATTTACCATTTAGAAGATAATTTAGGTAGTGAATAAAGTTATGGGTTCATTAGCTAACGAGAGATTTTAACAATCGTTCTTGCAACCCGCTGTAGGACTTGTAAGCAAGAATATGATTTTGCAAAAGGGGAACACTTTTGAAAAGTTTTCCGCAGCGCTTTTTCACAATTTTCTCTCATAATCTAATTATATAGCAGCGTATATTCTCCCGTAATCAGTAATGACATAATTATTAAACGAATAAAACTTTTCCAGCTTTTAATGGTAGACCCTGATTAAGTTTCTATCATATTTGCCAAATCTCTTTACCCTATAATCCTAAAAGTATTTTAAAAAACCGACTCCAAAATTGAAAAGTTTGATGATATTCTCAGATCCCATCATTAGATTATGACCAAATTTATATGGGACCACTCCTGAGGTAACAAAAAGAATCATAGAAATCAGATAAGGTGATACAGAATTATCGCTGAACATACAAAAAAAATATTCCGACGAATTAAGAACCTCCTCCTTTTTTTAAAATTTGTTAATAAATACTTTTACTTTTTTTTAAATCTAGATTTTTCTCAAACATTCTATTCTTCCAAAACTTTTCAACTTATGGTTGGCAAACTTCGATAACTTATTTATAAAACAGTAATCATTTTTAATTTTGTTTACTATAGAACCATTTCAGGCTCATTAGATACCAATATCCCCTCGTAACGCTGGGAGTATAATTAATTAAACCAAAATTGTGTATCATTGACTAAATAAAATTAACAAAACTTTTTAAAGGTCTACTTGTTTTTGAGATCATTAAAATGTAATTTTATTTCACAGTTATGTTATCAGTAACAATCAACTAAAACAATTAACAATCCATTTCAATAACCAAATTCGTTATCTTTGGCGAAAGTATTTATGATCAATTGTGTTGAATATTTACGGTTTAAGGTAATTGTAATCCTTTCAAATCCTTTAGACTTTCTGATGTTATTTCAAGAAATTGTGGGGAACCAAAATTTGGGAAACAGCAGAACAGGTACCCAAAGGCATTTCTACAAAAAAGATTAATGCTTTCGATGATGGCATCTTAAATCTTACATGATGATAATTTGACAAGAGAAGCCCACAAAACACAAAGCAACGACTACCTAAGCCACCGCAAATCATTTGTCATAATAAAACTTTACTTTGAATATGAATAGTGAATGGCCCTAGTCCGAGAAATAATCCCATTAGGTCCTTTTGCCTTTTGCCGTTCCAATAGGCATATTAAATTACTTAAGGGAATTGACTTTTTTAATTACTAAATTTGGTTGTAAAAAACATTACTTGCGCTTTTAATCAAAACACAATTTCATCTTCAAACTAGCTCATTTTTCTTTTCGCTTTCAAATAAATTAAAATTCACCTCGAAACGTCTGCCATATTTCAAAGGATTCTTATGTTATCCTGAAAAGTGATACATAAATCTAAATATAATCAAAGAAACACATTGCAAAACAATATCTAATTTTGATCGTTTAGAAAATACTTCTAGAGGACATACTACAATTCTGCGAGCCCTGCCTGTATAATGTATAGTTATGAATATGCAGTAATGTCAACATTGAGGGCTTTGGAATAAAAGGGGTATAAGTGTTTTTTTTTATTGTACATTTTTTTCTGTAGATAATAGCATATATGAATATTTAAAGTTAATGTTTGTTTGGTGCAAAACAGATTTGGAGTGATATATTGACCTAGACTGCAATTTTTTGGTGAGTAGAAATACTATGTGAAGAATTCCTACAGTTTGGTGAGAGCAAAACAGGTACAAGCGTCACTTGTATCCTTTTTATTCCAAAATGCACTCATACCCCTTTTATTCTAAAGCACTTAATTTTTTTTTTATATATAGTTGTCACCGTATAAAATAAAACTCTAAAAATTATTCTTGAACGGTTGCTTCTGAATCACATCATGGGCCTGGAAGACAGGGTAAAAGAAAAATTAAAACGCTATGGATAAAATCTGTACCATCCGTGAATAAGTGGATAAGTCAAATTTTAGTAAAAATAAGTTATCTTCATATATCTAAAGGGCTCTTCCCATTCTGTTTGGTGAATAAATGGGTGATTCAAATTCGCAATAGTTTCCTCCATGAGTTTACTTTAGAGGACGCCGTGAATAGTTAGATTTTTCCAATTTTTTGTGCCGAAACCAGTAACTACAGCTATCCCCGGATTTGGAAGAGGTTTATCCAAATGATCAGTCGTTTTTTAGTTTTCATTTCCATCATTTTCATCAAAATGTATGTTATTTGAATTAAGTTCACTTTGCTTTTTTCATAAATAAATAAAAATATTAAATTAGATGGTGTTCCAGAAATAAATGTATGGGCCGAAGCATGGAATACGGATGTGTACCCTAGAAACCGAACACCAGATTCTCCTCTAAGCGGAGAGATCACTGAAGAAGTATGGACTAGAAGACAGGTTAATCTAAATCATTTGCGTGTTGCGTGTATTAGCCATGGTCAATATTCCTAAATATAGAAGAAACAAATGGAATACAAAAAGCGATGAACACACTTTTGTTGGGTATTATGATGATTTTCCAGGTCCGTGTTTTTCTTGGTGAATCATTCCCTATTCTAAGTTATCCTACTTATTTGCCAATTAATTGTTTTCCATCTCTTCGTATCCATTTCAATATTTTCTGCATGAACTATTCCTTATTCCTATATCATTTAAATAATTCTTAACTATTGAATCCATTTAAATCTTGGTCTACTCTGTTTCCTTCTTCCTGCCGGTTCCCAGTTCATTATTATTTTTATTATTTCTTTGTTTCCTGCTCGTTAGATATGCCCTAGCTATTTTGCCCTTCGGTCTTCTTGCTATATTTCCTTGACGGCATAGGGAGGGGCAAAATTTTGAAAAAAATTTGGAATGTTTATTTGTTGGAAAACAAAAAAAAAATGAAAAATAAAAGAGCATTTTCTTATGATGGATTCAATTATTCTGTAACGTCATGGCTCACTTCAGGTTTTTCCAGAAATAACAGAAAATCGCAATTTATTTTTAAATGGAAACCCTTTCAAAAATTTGAATTTCTGGGATACTTTGTATAAGAAGCGTGTATTGAAAATTTTTTGACAGTAACATATTAAAGAAAATACGATTTTTATTCATAAATGTCCCTGAAATTCAAATTTTTAATAAAATAGGGAGTTTCTCTTTAAATATTAAAAATAAATTGAGATTTTCTGTTATTTCCGAAAAACCAGAAGTATGCCATGATGTCACACATCAATTGAATCCAGTATATGACAGTATTTGTTCCAAGCTATTAAACAAAAAAGTTTTCATTCCAACATCTCAACAACAAAGATAAAAGCAGGTGGAATTATTAAACGGTTTGCTAATAATAAAAATGCTTAGATACGCCACTGCTATACGGTAAATGGGTCTCAATGGAAATTTTGAAACTTATAAAGATCATACATTCCTATATTTTTTCCATAAACGAATTAATAGTAACATGTTTAGAACAAATATTATCCAATATGACGGCCATTTTAACAGCTGACAGAAAATTTTCAATACACGATTATTATACAAAAATCTCCAAGAAATTAAAATTAAAAATTTTAAAAAGATTACAATTTTCTGTTATTTCCGGAAAAACCGGAAGTAAGCCTGACGTCACAGAATAATTGAATCCATCGTAAGAAAGTATTTGCTCCAGTCTTTCAAACAAAACAAAATTATTTCGATATCTTAATGAATAGCGAAGATAAGGGGCAGTGGAACTTTTAAGTAACCCACCCTGTATACCCGTATCCCACCTGTCTAAATTGATATAATCAGTTGGATAAAAGTAACATTAATAACTTTAGTATTAACCCTTACAATGTTACTGACCTATTTGACAGAACTGATACTTAAAATGTCATAACAAGTCTCTAATAAATAAAAAGACAAAAATTAAAATAAAAAAAAAAACAAGAAACTTAAAACTCATTTTAAAAAAACAAATAGAAATTTATAATACACAAAAACATAAAACTCACTTAAACACGTCGACGAACACAAAAGAAAACACTAGGAAAACGAAAATTAATTTTTTTTTCTACCAAAAACATCGATAACGGAAAACAATTTCTTTTTTGTTTTCTCCGATTATTTTTCGATGTACTCATTATGCATAGCCCAGTCAGCCTATTTTCATTCATTATTCGCTCCGTGCGTGACAGCAGAGCTAATTATTTTATGAACGAACAGACGATATTTGCGTATACTGACAATACAATTTTTAATAGAATTCGAATTAAAAAATATATACGTTGATTTTAATAAAAGTATATGGATTTGTAAAACAAGTAAAAAAATGAATTTTTTATTATTATATATTTTTATTACTTCAGCTAAAGAAGTAGTATAATCAATAAAAGTCAATAATAAAACATATGCAGGTATTTACGAAAAAATGTATGAGAAGTTTCCTAAGCCTAATAAGTTGTCATTGAAGAATAGGTTAAATAATGTTAAAATTATATATTAACGTAGAATTAAAATGTATTTACAAAAATAATTGATATATTTGCGATTGTAATTTATATTTCCTTCATTTTTAGTTCGAAGGAACCCATAGAAATTAATGATTAAAACTGGTTTCTTACAATAAGTCACAAAATTTCATTTCAGCTATTTACAATAATCAAAGGCAGAAATCTAATCATTTGCTAAACATTTAAGATTTAAGGGATGTTGAAGAACATCGTAAAATAATATTTTATTGTTTATTTAAAATCTTTTCTGATGTCTATCATTTCCAGTATTACTGTTATTATTACAGAAATGAAGGTTTTTTCTTCTTATGCAGCTATCCATTTATTTCTTTGATTTAATTTTCATTTTGCTACTGAAAATTTATATAATTTACAGTTTTTTGCTAGTATTTTTACAATTTACAACATAGCAATTCTGGTTGCTCATTTTATTGTTTTTACCTATTTAAAAAAAAAATAAAGTAAAATGTATACGTGTATTTGATAAGCCAAATTTACAAAATATCGCCCTAATGTACTAGAATTAACCGCAACTTGCGCTAGTATCGCTTTAGCTTTCCCTACCATGACTTCGCACTGAGTGAATAGACCGCAGCCATGTTTTAACATGCCTTAGCGTGCTAAACGTTCTTTCGATTGACTCAGTCGTTGGTGGAAGAGCCATAAATATTTTTAAAGCACTTTGTATGTCTGGATAAAATTTCCAATGTTTCGTACTTCAGTTAGCTATCCCACGTTTGGTATTCGGCTTTAAAATTGTCGATTCCAAATCTTTCCATTACTTTCATTTGCTGATCGGTAGTGAAAAAAGTATTATTTTTTATGGTTTTGGGATGTAACCGGCTTAAGGAAAAACTAACACTAGAGCATTCGGAAAAGCGTGATGTAAGCGACGTAATAAGGGAGGAATCCAGATATGCAATAAATATATTCAACCTATAATATTCTTCAACTATATTAGCATGAATATTATTTCTATGAGATTGTTGTTCGTAATGCATATCTTACGCGTTGTTGATTAAGTCGTAAAAGCCAGTGGGGGGGGGGGGGGGGGGGGGGGGAACTGCCCCCTTGCCCCCTCCAAACGACGCCCATGACTGACAGTACAACTCGTAGCTGTCTGAAGAAGTGATAAATTTAGTGGTTTAAAGAGCGATTATTGACAAGACTCTGATAACTACTTAGACATGACGATATGAAATATTAGTATTATTCACATCCAAAATATATCCATATACTGGAATAAAACTTCAATGTTGTAAATATATATCTAAAATGCAATTAAAAAAAAGTTCGTATTAAAATAAATAGTCTCTATACCATATGTGGATATACAAAAAATTTTCAATTAGAAAAGATAGTATATGCCTGAAAAACAACATTAAAAGCCCATCTTATTAGCTTTGAAATGCAAGATTTAGACAAGTAAAATATTATGGCCAAACAGGCCTGATGATAGTCTTAATCAGTCTCGTGGACTGAAAAATCAAAGAATTAGTACCTATTAGTACATGATCATTCCAGAGGGGCAATTAGCCCGGAATGTATTTTGTTCTAACACTGGTCTTTTTATATATAAATTCGAAATACTATAAAGAAGTAAAGTAGGTATCATAATTTACGTCATAATGTTAATGTAGTAATAAAAATATTTCTCGCAAATGCCAGTGGGTAATGTTTTAATGAAAAAAATCTATTTACCGTGACGCACACTTGGTTACTTTATTACCAGTTTTTTCTATTATTTTCTTCTTTTCAGTCCCGCATGCCGTTCGTCCGTACGATGAGCATGGAACAGAGATGGCAGGACCTTGCTAATCTCCTTAGTCTTCCTAGTCCTGACGGAGGCGGCATCCATCATCCCTTTAGCCACCACCATCATCATTTGCACAATTATACCCACCATCCGCACCCTCATAGCATGGGTTATAGTCCAGAAGCAGCAAGAGGGGTGCTCCTCCACAATGCCACCTTGCCAACTCCAATTGGCGATTTGAATTCATCTGTGCCATATAGTAATTTAGGTGAGTCGAATTATTTTCATTTACTCGATACATTGTAATAAATAATTCGCTTGGTACAATGTTTTTATTTTTTGTATATTCATCATAATTATTATTTATATATTGAAAGCAAATTAAAAAAAAAAAACATTTTATAACATTACTTTAGTTTTTAAAAAAAAAATAAAGAGGAAACTGAAAGTTTTGTTCAGCCCCAGTCTATTTGTGAATTGTATTTCAGTTTCTTCACAATTACTTTTAAATATTTGTAATGTAAACAACTTTTGTCCGATGGGTAGGTACATCTATTTGTCTTCTCTTACCTTTCCGTCGGAATCCAGTGTTCGGTTCTTTTTGTGCCCCAACAATTTAATCCGGTCTGTTTAAAGATTTAAGGCTATCCCCAAAATTTCACTGATTTTTTTAATTTGTGTACTTCAATGGTTGTGCCAATTTGTCAGTTAAAAAAAAAATGTTAGAATATTTTTACCTTTTATAGGTTGAATTTTTCTTAAATTATCCAATAATTTACTGTGCTGCCTTTAGAAATTTAGCTTTGTTCACCATTAAAAAAATTCTGTAAATTTTCTTTCTTTTAATAAATCTTTCAGTGCATTCAAAAATTTTAGAATGAAAATTTTAGTCTATAAAAGCAACATATAGTTTTTACAGAAACACGAATACTTTTTAAGAATCGATTAGTGTAGCTCCAAATGCCCTTACCGCTAGGCCATGACAACATTGACTGTCGAGATTTCTAGACGATAATTTGATGTGCTAATTTGGGCCAAGCTCCGTTTCAGACTCGTTCTCAAATCTTCAAATACCTCTATACAGCATCGGTATATATGAGAAATGCATTGATGCATACTGAGCCCATATCTCGGCGTGAGTTAAGTTTTCAATGTACGTTAAGCAACGTAAACCTGACTATGAAAAATATAATAAAATATATTTGTGTATGGCAGCAAATTTGAATTTACTAGAAATCAATATCTTAAAAGTTCTAATAAATAAGATATACATCTGTTTTCCGTCTAATAAAATCATTATATACTAGTTGGGAACTCTATTGGATATTTATTATAATGATGGTCCTATCCTTAAGGATTAGATTAGAATTTGCTTTCAATATAAGAAAAATGTATTATCGTTCATAGTTTTATTATAAATGTCAGTTTTAACAATTTAACCGTTAAATAATAAAAAAAAAATCACCAATATCTGGTTGATTTGAAGTCAAAATTTTAATATTCTAAGGATGATGCGCTTTTCTTAAGAATTCATTTGATTTTCTATTAAATAAAAATAGTTTAAAAATGTAATATTTGGGGAACAAAAGTTCTTTCTACCACTAATTATAGGGAATGTAGCAATGAAAAAATAATGAATTTGGGGCACATTCTAGATAATAAAAACTGGGCGATTCTGTGAAGCGCTATCCTCTTATCTCTAATTGACAGTTGGAATAATATGAATAGTAGGAGACCTATAGATGTTTTTTGATTTTCTTTAAACGCTGGTGTATTTATTATCTAATAAAAGAACTCAAAAAATTAACTCATTGATAACTTACAAAACGGGATCGGTTTTGAAATGAGAGCGATATAACATTTTAATTGTTTTTCCAAAATAAGCTTCGATCATATTCGCAATTTTGAAATAATATTAATTCATTAAGAAAACGCTTTTAAATAAGATTTTACATGTTCCACTATTTAGACCCCTCCCTTGCAATAACCCTAGTTCGTCTCTAGAGCTCCTAAGGTTTAAGCGTAGTGGAACCATAGCTTTGCCATTTTCTGTACCACCATTTAATAATCCTACTGCAATTAAACAACATAAAAGTGGCTATTATTTTCTCAAAACTTATGGAGCACATCAAAAGTTAATAGAAAATCATTTTATAATAATACTACTACAATAGTTGTCTTGTAAAGGTCAAGTTGAGTTACAAGCCACTCTTTAGATCGTAACCTTCACACTTTATACAAGAACAATGTAACAAAAGGTTTCATCAAGTGGTAAAGTGATAAAAACAAAATCAAACCAGGAGTATTACTAATTGGAGAAACGATCGAAGCACATGAATAACAGCTTTTAATATATTTTTGACACGGTCCTGTAGATATTTTAGTAATAAATGATCAGACAGTCGGCTTATGGAGAAATTAAATTTCCTGAATTTTTTATATTCTGCTGTTTGTCGACTTCCTGAACAATAGTGACATGGGTACAATTCAATCTTATAAGTTTTTGAATTTGATTTATTTTTAAAAGGCCGTGCTTTCTAACAAAATATATATTTTCCAAGAATAATGCTATATTGAAAGAATATTTTTAAATAACCTTTGACATAAGCTATTATTTATACTGGGGTGGCTATGTGTAACTATTTTTAAAAGGTTACTAAAAATTATAGTGCTCTTGATCTCTCAACTTCATCTTCTGGTACGACATATTCTGAAAAACCAAAGAGTACACTTTTAAATATATATATCAAAAAACATGAGAAAAATTTAAATATAAATACATATTAGGCTCCGAAAATTTTATGAAATAATTACTTTCAAAACAAAAAATAAAATAAAAAAAGAAGTTATAAAAAATCTGAATCTATTGTAGATGCGCCCGTGGTACTTGCAGCCACTACCTAAAATTGTGGCATTTGCGCCCTATCATACTTTTGGTGCTTACCTGCTTTTTAAGAAGAGTCAAGTTAGTGGCAGTTGCGCCCTGTTTTTATTTGCAGGTAGGTAGTAGGTGGGTAAACTTAAAATATCTTCGATACATTTTTAGTATTCTAAATTTTATTATTTTTACTATGGTGAATCACTGGAAAATGGGCTATAACTACCCCAAAAAAGTTTCTTATTTTGTATTTCTTTTATTTTCTTATATCTCTGATTAAGAGTTGTTAGCGGCCGTATCTCAGAATATCTTGAAGAATAATTAAAAAAAAACACACAAAATCTGGCGATTTTTATTTCAAAGGGGACACCTTTTCATCATATCCTTAATTTTCATATGTTATTCTTCTCCCCTCCGTCACTCTGACTACTATATTTAGATAGGGAAAGTACCAAGTATGACTCATCATCGAAAAGATCATTTAAAGAGGAATTGCGAATTTAGAATTACTCTTCATTGGATTACTTTTAATTTTAGAACCAGTTACGTATTTTAAAGTGTGACATTTAATTTTAAAGATTATTTTATTAGTAATTCAATGCACTTCATAAAATTATGTTAACTAAATCAAAGCTGAACTTAAAATGAAAAAATATTGCATTGTTACTAACTTTATTTTGTTGCAAGTGCAATGTGGAGATTTTTAGTTTAATGTTATGTGGTGCATTGTTAATTTAAGTTTATTTTTATTTTTATTTGTCAAAAAAAAATTAATAAAAACTTATATAAAATTTAATTTAAGTAAAAGAGAATTGTTGTAACCTTAAAAATAATAATATTTAACATATAAATGAATTTGTTTATTTAATTATACGAAATGAATTATTTTACAAATTTAAATAAAAAATACTGAAATAAATAACAGTAAAAATACGTAGAAACATAATTTTTACTGAGATATTTTTATGACATTATAACTTACTACTATCTTTTGCAGTCTGGGTACTGAACTGTTAAGTTATCAGATGAAAAATTAATTTTAATGAAAAGGTTCGAATATTGAGAGCCAGCCAGATCCCCACCTAGAGAAATTTCCCTCTCTAAGCATATTGCTAGCGCCGATAATTAAATGGTATATCAATCTGATACTAATTTATACGGGATGTCACACAATTAAAATATTACAATTTTAGTATTTTTTCTGGTATATTTTGTATTGATCTAGGGATAGGTTGCGTTGCACCTGATATAATATTAAATAAATAACAAGTAGCTAACTACTTTATTGAATGTATATTATAATGTACATACCTGGTTTTGAAATGACAATATTTTCCAAAGTTTTCATTAAGGAACCTCTACATTGTGCACTTTTTTCCCTTATGCATAACCACGTAGGTACGTTTAACTTTGTTTTCTTTTTTTAATCTGTGTTGATAGCCACTATAAAAAGCTAAAGGTTTATTTTTCGAAGTAATTGTAACTTCAGCTATATCAGCCATGACACGGAAATAACAAACATCCTTCTAAAAATTTAATATAAATTTTAATAAATACCTCAGTGTTCGATTTTATAATAATGTCTTGATGTGATTTTACGAATAAATTGTGAACAAATGTGGAACTCTTATATATATTTAAAAACAACTATTGTAATACCTGTTAAATGAGATTAAGGGTAAAAACCCTTAACTATTTTATATAGATCTAATAGTAATAGGTATAATGTATTTACACACATTTTCATTATCATTATTTAATATTTTAAGTTTACTTACCTGCTTGGTCTTGCTCTTTTATTTATTCTACCTACTTGGATACAAACAGGGCGCAAGTACAACTCTCTTGGCCGTTCTTAAAAAGCAGGTGTGCTCGAAAAAGATACCCGAGCGCAAGTGCCACACTTTTTCGTGGAAAGCGCAAATGCCACGGGTGCATTTACCACGAACCCAAAAAATCTCAATAGCTGAGAATTTGGAAAATCGTGTGACTTCTCATCTATAACGTTCGTGTCTAGTGAAATCCCGGTAGCGTTATTAGTAAAGGCAGAATGAGATTTTTGACTCCAATTTGGTTTAATGTTTACTACAGAATCCTATAACTTTGAAATTAAATATTTAGGCAACAATTTGAGTTATGAATAAAAGTCAGGCATTTATGGTACGCCTATAAGTAAATAAGTCAACACTTAAACGTAGACAACAAATGCAAAAAATGATTAATAACGGCAAACAGATCTACCAACTTTTTGATTCGCCTTGTATACTTATTTAAATCGAGGCTATTTCAACGTGACATTAATTTGAAGAAAAATTCCATGCTAGAGTAAAGAATAAAAATTCAATTTTCAGTAATTTGTGGCTCACCCTGTAACTAATAATAATTTAAGTCATAGGTTTTATTGGAATTATTCTTCGATATCAATAAATCGTTATTATTGAAAATTATTTGTGATCAAAGTAGGTACGTTGTTAAAAAGCACAACCTTTTTAAAAATGGCAAATTTGCATCTTCAACGCCCTGTATATCAAAAGCTATCATAGCATTGAGTTTTGCATATGGACACTTTGCCATTCTTAATTGCACACTGATACAAGAGTGGGATGGCGTTTTATAGACTCGCGGTATACCCAATCATTTTTAAGCCAAATGAAACCACAAAAAGGTCGAATACTGGTTAAAAAAGAACCGCCCCAGATTCGTTTTTAATCTTCTAAAACGTCACGTAATTATCAACTCAATAGGTGGTACAAATTTTGGGAGCGCCGTAGCGAGTTCCATGAACCTGACGAACAGCAGCGAACCAATGGGAGAATCATCGAACACACCCCATTACAAACTGGAACCTTCACACGACATTTATTATCAGGTAAGTTTTTATCGTTAAGGCGCATTGGTCTTTATCATTAAAAATAGCTAAATATAATACATTTAAAGTAAAATACGTTACTATTTCAAATTGACGTCCAAATGTAACCGTAACACAGATCTAAAATTTAGATAGTTTGCGGAACTCCTAATGTGCTGTATGTGCAAGCAGTCACTTGCGTCCCGCGGTCATAAATACAGGGTGGAGATCTTAATTGGAATAAATTCGCTAGCGAGAAGAATAATTTTTCTAAAATTTCCCGAAACATAGCGTTTTACTATGTAAATTTAAAGTAAAATACGATAAGTACTAGTTCAAATTGACGCGCAAATGTAACCGTAGCACAGATACTCAGGTCTCTAAAATGTAGATAGGATGCGGAACTTCTAAACTGCTGTATGTGCAAGCGGTCACTTGCGTCCCGTGGTCATAAATACAGGGTGGAGATCTTAACTGGAATAAATTCGCTATGGGGAAGGTGAATAATTTTTCTAAAATTTCCCGAGACACGTCAACGTTTTAATATATTTACCTACATTTTGTAAGCAATTTGAAAAATAGCCCTTTGGGGGTAGCTGAAACCACCCTCAACATGTTTTTTTCAAATGAAACCTTGTGGCTTGTGACCTTTCATTGCAAAGCTGATAGAACGAGTAATCCAGCGTACTTATCAAAGGCTCGGAAAAGGGATTTTATATAGCATTTCAGAAATCCTGATTTCTAATTTTGGGAACATATAAAGTCCTTAGTTTTTACCAATGAAATTTTCTTTATGAAATGAACTCTGAGAAAGACGACAAGATGCGGCAGATATTTTTTTAATGTTAGAAAATGTTTCATCAAAACAAATTGGAACAGGCATAAAAGCAAGAGGATTCTACATAGAAATTTTTTTTGAGTTTCTTATTTTTATTAAATTATTTTGTTTATTAAGTATTCGGAATTACTGTTTTTCATTTTAAATCAATTTCAGAGACATATGAAATGTTCATTTGGCTTCAGGCTGAATTTTCGGTGGATGCCATGCCAATAATTTTGTCCCATTTTTAATGAAACGCCCTGTAATTAAATGATGTAATCAATATAATTTTATTTGAAAATTCTATCTACATTTTTCAGTGCCCCCTATAGAGCTTTGTAGAATCTTCAAGTCATACAACAAAAATATGTTAGATGATGTTGGAGATTGGGATTTTCGCAAAGTAATTGATTCGCGAAATGTTTTTTAATAAATTTCGCCTGCTGTTCATAATCGTTAAAGAATAAGGAAAGTCCTTATTAAAACAATTGAAGCGAAAAGCAGTATGACATTGAAAATAATTAATTGTGAATTACACAATATTTTTAGTATGAAATTGCAGTACATGTTATACAATCCCTAAAATAAAATAAAATATATGTCTTTTTATTTATCTTATTGCTTTTAATAAATTTTATTTATTATAGCTAATTATCCAAGTATTAAATAATTATTTTTATTTTTGTTAAAAATCTACCTAGCCATACTTTTATAAATAACGGGACGCAAGTGGGATATTCGCGGTCAGATTTTCTAGAGTTGGGACGCAATTAACCACCGGCAGTTGGATGTTCCTGTGTAGGTTTGTGGTCTGGAGCTAACTGATTATCTTCTTATCAGTTGTAAGTGATGTTGATGTTTTGTTATTATTCACGTGGGTAGGCGCCTTTATCATATGTATCATTTCTGTGGTTTCAATAAAATGGCATTTTATTACTGAGCTGGGTGTTGATTAATGCACACTTCGCTACTTCTTTGTATCGTTTATCTGTTCAGTGTTTTATACTTAACATTACGAGGCATTAATTCTGCTGGAGATTCGCTATATTGATAAGCAAATTGTTTTGATATGAAGCGTTTTCAAACAATTTAACATGTATTTATATAACAAACTTTTTATTGTCAAATGAATGCAATAAATTGCTTTTCGGTATTAAAAGTTATTTTTATTATTTATTAAACACATTAGTTATATCTTTAAAAGATATTGTACGAATAGTAGTGAACTATTTTATGGAAATAGTAGTTTATCATTGGATTTATTTTTATCATTGCCGGTTATAATCAAATAGGGTTAGCTCAGAACGCTGTGGATTCTTGGTTCTATTTTTACCTGTGTTTTCCCCGTATTTAGTTACTGTTTGAATAGTCCTGTGCCTTTAGTTAATTTTACTAGGTTTCTTATTAAGTGTTCCTGAGGCATTCTTTTCGGTTCTAGACGGTATAGGTTATACCTAAGTATAGCTTAGTATCTGAGATATGAGGTTTCTTCCTCTTCCATGCAGAATTTACAGGTGGTTTTAAATTACTATCTAAAAAAATTACCAGGTGGCATATTTTTAAACCCCTAAGGATATTTTATCTCGCTGTGCTATTTTTTCTTATCCCCAAAGTAAGCCGCGCATCATTCTTTTTGAATTTCGTAATCGATCCATCGCGGATCTCTCGATGGACGTCGATCATGAAATATCTTAAATTTTCTATTATACAGGGAGTGCCTTTATTACCGTTTAATTTATTTCTCTTGGCTTATTAATTTTTATTGTTTAACTTTGGTGATTAAACAATTAATTAGTTGTGTAATACCATCAGCAAACCGTGTCTTCTTAATGATCTAGGTCTTGCGGTCTGTAGTACCTCAACAGTCATGCGTGGGTTTGGTCTCCTTAGCATGAGCTTACTGATTATGTGTTCTCTTATCTGTTGCCAGTGAGTTTGGTTGTTATCCACCTGTTCACTGCTGGGTTCTGTGAATGGTAGGTCTGATCCCTCTTTAGCGAGTTCATCATTCTTTTCATTTTCTTGGATACCTTGATATCCACGCTGCTTTTACCTTATTTTGGGTTGCTAGATTATTAAATTGTCCAAGACAGTTCCAGACCAGCTTTGACTTGATTCTGTTCTAACCCAATGCATTTAAAGATGCTAAGCGGATATAATTAAGATGGTTTGTTGTTGTTTATACTTCCTCTTTAGGTTATTTCCTACACGTTTATTGTATTGGTGTATTTAGATCTTGTAGTATTTTATTTGGTACATACCAAGGCACTGGTCTTATTTCTAAGGATTTTGGACCCGGATTCTTTGTAGGGCGTTAATATTAGATCATCTTACAAACCTACAATAAACTACCTGCAAATAAAAATGAAAAAATTATATTCGTCGGATTGAACTAAATATTGTTTGACTTCTTTCTAATATTCCATTGGTTACGAATTAAGAACCGTTAATATTAGAATTTACAATTATTTTATTAAAATTTGATTTTATCGTCAATAAAGCTTCTAGTTTTATTATTTTTTCACTTTAGGAGTAACTCGAGTTATGCCGTATCTTAGATCTACGGTCGAACCGTAATAATTACAGGAAATTAGTTAAATTGATGTAGATGTAGAAGCCAGATGATGATGATGGAGACGCTCTTGCGTTCTCGACTTTTTTTTTAATAATTCGTTCTTATCGTGTTTCGAGAATGGTTTTTTAATATGTCATTTTTGTTATTCAATGCATTCCTGACTATCACGCTATAATTTGCTTTAATCAATACCACTAGACTAGAAAACGATATTGAAATATAATTAAATAATATCGTATTTAGATATGTATTAATATTAATACAAAATATTGGTAATTAAGTCATAACAACACATTTGCAGAAATTAGGTTAGTATATTGATGGCTTATAATTAATTTATACAATAATAGCTGTAGCTATATTCCATTCAGTTTCTTTTTAAATCCAGTCAACCCACCGAAAAATAAACACTTCCGTTTTTCCTTACATATTTTAAACCTTTTCATTGGAAAATGTCATATATATTTCAAATTTTTAACAATCAAAAGATGGTACCTGTTTGTGCTATAAGACATGGCGACCCTTTGAGCCTGTTATCAATGATACAAATATAGTTAGTTATATAGATTGCTCAAAACGGGTGGCCACATTGCTAATTAATCAGAATCGGTTTAGTAAAAATGTGTTTACAAACCAATTTTCAGCCTTTGAATATAGTAAAAAAATAATTAACTACATTTTTACTTCAAGGCGTATAAGCTTATGTTTATTTTGAAAAACATGGATGTTCAATCTATATAACTATCTATTTCATTGACCCTGTCAAATCGTCAGTCCTGCAGGGTTGCCATAATTTTGCCATTTAATAACCTGTCAAAACCCACTGGTAGCCATTTTATTTGGAATGTCTAATTTTCTCAAATATATATTTAAAACAATAAAAATATACACACCATCCACATGGAAGTGAAGTTTAATACGGACCTCACTTGGTGGTGACATTTTGATTGTTAGCCCTCATTGACCATAGGACTTCAATAGCACTTTATTTATAACATTCCAAATAGTTTCATGTAAGTATTCATACTTTATATCGATAATTGGGCAAAAAATTAATCATTTAACAGGCACAACGTCACATTAAATTATTAATGAATTGATTTTTGTAGCCAATCTAATCAACCGATTATAAATTTCTCTTGCTCCGAGATTTTTTCTCACAACTTGTCAACACTGCTTCAGATAGGGTTGCCAACTCAAAATGTTGTGGGACTTGAGTGTTTAAAATAAATACGTATAAAAGCATTGATGTTAAAATTGACATCCGATTCTTTGGTTTTATTTTTTCGAAAAATTTGAAATACCAAAAAATGGGCAAACGAATGATTACCCAATGCAGTTATCATATTGTATTTTGGGAGTTTTTTTTTGTTCTTTTTATTTTAATTACTTATAATTTTTTTCAAAATGCAATTATTCTATAGAATTAAACTTTTGTCTGGAAGTTGACCCGCGAAAATTATTTTCTATATATTTTGAAAACGAAGAGTGGGCAAAAAAGTTATTTCACGGGCAATAATGTGCAATCCTCTCACAATTTTTTGCATAATTTTTGCAATGTTGTGGTGCCAAGTTGACAGTCAACGTGCATTTAAAAAGAAACTGAACAGCATATAGATAAATAAATATGATCAATGTGTTTGTGTAACTATTTAACTGAATATTTACAGAAAGATAAGAGACTGGAAAGTAGTTGTTTTGTGTTTCTAATAGGTTAAACTTGTTGTATTAGATTTATTTATTCTGATATTCCATTTTTACAGCTTTGCATCGATAAAGTTTAGATGTCTTTTCAGTTTATCTTGATAATTTTAAAATGCTCCCCTGTGGTTCGTTCTATTGATTAGTTAAATTTTAGTGGGTTAAAATATTATTTAGTTAATATTTTGATACTACGTCTAATGCTTGTTGTTATCTTGAAGCTGTATCATGTTTTCGTTTTTTGCATTAATTTATTAATGGTACATTTTCGTTAATATACAAATTGTATAATAGTTATGTATACAAAATTATCTAGGAATTGTTCTAATCCAATTTTGGTTAAACGCTGTAGATTTAAGAATACGCTTCATCGAAGTCTGCCCTTTGTTCGCCCGTCGTTATCTCCAGGGGACAGAAAAACAGTAAACAAAACATTTTTCATGTGCACCACCTCGAAATTTTTTGAAGTCTCCGACCAGTCATGACATTCGAAAAACAATTAATCTTTTTTTTTATACAGAACGGTTCGTCTGAGATTAATCAAACTGATGGTTTTCTTTCTTCGATCCTTAACGACGAAGATCTTCAGCTAATGGATATGGCTATGAATGAAGGTAAGTTTTTTTATCTAGCGTTTCTTGTTCTCTTTTCAGATTTGTTCGAATATCATTTCGTGCGGAAAGTAAACATCTAAATTCGGTATATAGGGCGGCTGCACAAGTCAAGTTGTTTTCTCAAGAAAAACAACTCTAATATATAACTTAATCGGGTTAAAATATCATCCCCTTTGTACTGTATGTATAGTTTAAATAAACAACTAAACATAATTCGAAAAGCATGAGAGACTCTGAACAAAAACTAGGATTAGTACTGCAAAACCTTTTATTGCGTCTTGAATAAACAATTTGTATTAACTATGATATACTTGTATAATAGATTTCAGAGGAAAATTTACTTTGGATAGTACCACACTTTCATAGTTCCAAGGACCAAAATCCAAAAAATTTAATACTAAAAAAAGTTTTCACAAAAAATTGACAAAATTGAGAGATTATCTCTAACTTATAAGATATAGTCATGCAAACTTTTGGTATATTGCCACACTTTCATAGTTCCAAGGACCAAAATCGAAAAAAATTTTGACAGCTACACACCGATGGAGACGTTATTCACACTGTTCTTAGCAGCGCTGGAAGTCTTCAACCATTATGATTTTCAGAATGTCTGTTACAGTCTTTTGGATGATTTCTAAAGTCCCGAAATGACGGGTCTTCATCGGTGTGTAGCTGTCTAAGGGAACTACATTGAAAAGTATAACATTGATGTTTGAAAGAAATAAAATCTTTGTAAAGTAAAAAAACAGTCTCATTACTTTTCTGCCACACCTCGTATCACCTTGTATATCGTAATGTGTTCCAAACAGGTACAATATCACATCAACAAAAATATATACTTCGGACATCATATACAGGGGGAGTAAAAGTTATAGAAGATTGAAATATACAAAAATGGTCTTTTTACAAAACTCCCTGTAGAGAGATGACTAATCAAGTATGATTTTTGATATTATTAAAATAAAAAGTGTTATCAAGTTTATTTTCACAAGATAATCCACGTTTCTATGACTAGTTTTTTTATGGGATCAGTTTTATTATTGCTTTTTGGAAGGTAACTTAGTATTAATAACAATTTGTAAACTCTCTATGTTACGTACTATAATTCGTAAAATTGTTCTTGAAATAATGACCTAACACCCACATACCTAATAACTGTTGCTAGAAATTATAATTATTTTTATTATCATTCAAGGCAGTAATAAAATTGATCCTATACAGAAAAAAAAGTAGTCATAGGAACATGGATTAACTTTTGAAAATAAACTTGCCAACACTGTTGTTTTAATATATTATCAAAATTATGCTTGATTTGACCGATTAATTTTTTCTACAGAGTTTTGTAAAACATGGCAATTTTTGTATATTTCAACTTTATATAACTTTTTACTCTCCCTGTATATGATGTCCGAAGTATATATTTTTGTTAATGTACATTTGTGCTTATTTAGGGTACATTATGACATACAGGGTATATTGTAAAATAGCGACACTCACGTTGATCCAACTTTTTGGCTCACCCCGTAAACATGTATTTTTTATAATAATATAAAGAATCGTGTACACATAATTGTATAAATAACCATATATAAATAATCCATTTATAATCATTATTTTAAGCATTAAATGATTTTTTAAATAGGTAGCAAAAAAATCGTAAAAAATCAAAATTTTTTTATTTGAAGTCAATACGTCTTGACACTATTTACAAAATCTAAGCATTTCTTAAACTTTTCATGTTTTCCACATCCCTTCTTTTAACCCCTTGCAATTTATCTAGAACCTATCGCATTTTTTTTCGATATATTCTAATGGCGACTCCCCCACTCCCTTTCTTATCGTGCCACCTACCACCCTTATCCCAAGGGGTAAAGCGTCTGGCTGCTTCAAAAGAGGGATCGAAGAGCAAAGGGAGCGGAATGGAAAATTGAACACAGGGCCGATTAGGGTTCTCGATTCAATAGCGTCGAATGCAACGGACTTGGGGGATACATGACATTCAGTAATTTCTTTAGATTGCGTTGCCAAACATGACTTTAATACAATTTTATCTCTTTCTAATTGTATGCGTACAAGAGTGTAACATAATAGTTTGATTTGCTTTTCTCCATCCACAAAGTCGGTTGCTTGAGAGATATTTGTAGTCCTAGCATCCCTAAACTTATGCTTAAAATAATTGATAGTATAAACTTTGCAAACTAACCGAAATTAAAGCGGGAGTACCACAGGGAAGTGTATTGGGACCTGTCTTGTATCTACTATACACCAGTGATATCAGTGATATTTGGGAAATAGAAAATAATACAATAGCCACCTTTGTAGATGACACTGTCATCTTGGCAGCTTGAAAATTACAGGACTCTCTTAATAAAATTAGCGATAGGACATAACTAAATTTAACAAATAAAAGAAAACACCGTGGCCCAAATATTTGGTTATTACTTTGAACGTAAGGTTGCGCTGGAGAGCCCACGTATAAATAATAAACTACAAGAAAACGTATGGAGGATCGGAATACATTCTGACTCGTCAAATTAAAATAAATTGCTAATGCATACACAGGTACTCTAACCAGTGTGGGCATATGGCATTCAGCTGTGGGGATATGCCAGCAAGATAACGTTTAAATAATACAACTCTTCCGGAATAAAGTACTGAGGAACATAGTTAATATTCCTTGGTATTTTAGAAAATGTGACACGAACACCTAAATAAAACAATAAAACAATTTGTGAAAATGACTATTAGCTTAAATTTTTAGACTACAAAGTTTTATT
Organism: Psylliodes chrysocephalus; assembly: GCA_927349885.1. Taxonomy (NCBI): domain Eukaryota; kingdom Metazoa; phylum Arthropoda; class Insecta; order Coleoptera; family Chrysomelidae; genus Psylliodes; species Psylliodes chrysocephalus. The sequence continues at coordinate 23,025,066 of OV651826.1, read as the reverse complement.
GCATGAGTTTCGCATTGAAAAATGGAGGGATATCATACAATTAGGCCCATGAAATCCACTGTACCACCTTAATTAATTTTCGAACCATTCGTATATTAACCGAATGAAGTCCAATCTGGAAGGCTTAGATGTAGAAATTTTCATTCCAAGTTGTACGCCACCCACACTATTCGCCAAATCTAGCACCATATGACTACAGAGTGACTTTCATCTATTCTCCAAACTTAAACGTTTCCTTGCCGGAAAAATCTAATATAAAAGCACTCTTCCAGCACCGCTGAACTAAGTACATTGTTCGAGGAAAAATATTGAATTCTTTTCTATAGAAACTGTAAGCAGTACAAATAAATTTATTTTAATGGAATATCACCATTAGGCCTTAATATTTTTTTTAATATTATTATTATTATTTCACCAAAACTAATGATATCTCCTTGATAGAAAATGGCGCACGAATATACATTCCCGGCGTTATCCATCATGTTCTCTGGCAATGCAATCAGTACCGAGGGCAGAGACGCAGCGGGGTGTCACCTACAAAATGAAAAATGGTTTGATGCATGCTCTGCTTCGAACAACCGAACAGCCACATTCATGCCGATCCTACCACTTAAAACCAGCGAACCAATCCACCCTCACCCTCGCCCTCGAGTTCCCGATTGCTCCCATTTCTCATTTCGACTCGTGAAGGGTATCAGTGGCGCACTTAGAACATTTTACAGGGATGCAATGATCAGTATGAGGAACAGGTGCTAAAACATCTCACTAATAAATGTATACAGTGTGTCCGTAAAGTATGGAATAAATACGTCGATTTCTAAAATTAATTTTCTACATTGTACAAAAAATGTCATTATTTATTTATTTATTTACTTAGAGTAGCTTCAATTACAAAGTAAGAACATATTAAAAAAATATAGAACACTTAATTATTTTTTGATAACCTATTATTACCTACTACTAGACAAAATAGACTTAATCTTACAGAGAGATGTGTTCAAAAATAGCTGTAAATTGACAAATGCTGTAGCGGCGAGTTTTTACAAGCGGTAGTACGTGGGGTTGGCAAGTAAAAGGTCAGATTTATTCGAGATGTCAACCAAGGAACATAAAAAGGAAGTTTCTTTAGAAAATATTGAAAATTACATTGATTTTGAACAATGTTGAAAAACTTTTCGATTTTCCAGGCTGCAAATTAAATGTCTTATTACTAGCTCATCATGTGGGATACCAATTTCAGGATATTCGTCATCAATTTTTAAAGAGATGAGCTTCAAAAAACGTCGTTGATTTGATTCCAGGCTGTCAATATGAATTTTATAGTTGGGACTCAAAATTACCGATTTAAACTGTAACTTAGATCGAAAGAACGCGAAAATAAAGATGTTTGAGAGTAACAATAGAGATATATTGCAAATTTATGTAACGTCAGCCACTAATAGTGACAACGTAATTAGAGGCAAATAAATTCCATGCTGAAATAAAACTTATTGCAAACCTGATGTTTTGACATTAGAGTCCTTGTCTTCATACAAATTATTAACTTTATTTTAAAAACATTACATCGTGGTTTATCTTTTTCGTTGACTGTAATGGTACATAATATGGCAGATGCATTAAAAATTGTTATTTTTAGGAGATTTAGATGATGATGATGATGATATTATATTTAATATTAGAAAACTTCGAACTAATACGAATGTTGGAGTGCGCACCCGAAAGCTAATAAAATCGTCTAACATCCACAATTAAGGACAGGCACTATCTTTAATAAAGTCAGTCATAGAACGCAAACGATCTGCGCATACTCAGACATCAAAATAAGAGCGACGCTAATAGTGGCTGACCTTAAGTGAACTTGTAATATCTCTCTAATATCTGTAAAATCTCGAAGTGTACCGAATAATATCAGATAACATAAAATGATTATTTTCGATGTAATCTACAAATGATAAACGTTAGTTTAAGATCAAAGTTTGAGGTTAAAGTTTAAGATCAAAATGTTACTTCTAGATCTTTAGATGAATATATATTTTGGAGATTAGTGCCATCAAGAATGTAATTAAATTTTATTTCAGACACAACACTTTGACAGATTAAGATGTAAATTATTCAACATGTAGTATTCGCTGACATTAGTTAGGTATATCTATGAAATATTTTCATATTATCCGCATATAACCAGATACTGACACTGATATACTCAACAGTGTCGTTAATAAAAATATTAAAGATAAGAGGCCTAAGATTTGAGCTTTGAGGAACTCCAGAGGTTCCAAAATATTCAAACGATCTGTGACCATGACATTCAACAAATTGTTTTCTATCAGATAGATAAGAATGAAATAGATATGTGAGGCTTGATGAAAATTCAATTTTGTTTAGTTTATTTATTAATATGCCATAGTCAAGTCTGTTGACAGTTTTAATATAGGGTAACTTAATGTAATGACGTCATCGGCAATTTTTGTTTAAATATAATAGTCCGATTACAATTAGAAGAACACCGCTACGTCATAACTATTTGAATTTCGAATACATATCTATAACTATCAATAAATAAAAAAATAAGTGAGTTATTAGGTATAAAACAATATTTCCTATATTCCTAGAATATTAACATTGAAACCCCCAGTAGGCGGCGATAACCAATTAATTAGTTTGCCAAATTATGACGTAGCTGTGTTTTTCTAATTGTAATCGAACCCTATCCTGTATTTGTGACATTCTTAAATTATTCTTAACGAGTTGATTTCGAGAAAGTACGATACTTAAAGTCTAATGGACAGAATTTCAAAGATAGGCGCTAACAAAATAAATATTTCTTAAACCCTAAGTATCATACTTTGTCAGAATAAAGGGTATTTTGTGTAATGATAAAATTGAGGAGAACTCCAAATAATTATACAAAAAAAATGACAAGCAAAGCCTCCTGACTTGTAAGTGATCGTGTAAAATCGTATATATTTGACGAATTCTTCTATCTATCCCACTATACAGGGTGTGCCTAAATATTATGTCAATGTTGAAGGAGGTAATTATTTTATGAATAAAATTTCGTCTAAATTGCTTTGCAGGGTTTTTAAAAAATCAATTAGGTTGCCCTGCGGGACGCCACTGGATTTAATCTAATTAGGTTTAAAAAATTGTCCTCTTAATAGTACAAATATTAACTGCTTAGTACTGTTCTCATATGTACAAAAACCTCCCTCCTCCCAGGATCTACTGGACGCATCTCCACTATCTATAAGCCATAAGATAAAAAAAAAACTATTTTTTTAATTAATTAAAAAAAAAACAATTTGGGGCACATGTTAATTAAGGAATTACCTTCTTCAATATTTACATGATATTTAGGAAAATAAACTTTAGCAATAATATAGATGACTATTAAAAGAGAAGACGATTTTGAAACCAAAGTGTAGTCATATAACAGGCAAATCGAATCAAGTCACAAAAATTAATGAAAGTCTTGTTGATTTAAAGTTGACTGCTGCTATCCTCCGATAGGCTCTATTTTTCCTGATATTTTATTAAATAAATATAAAGGTGTTCTGAGATGCTTTCAAAAGTTTAGCACCTTTTTTACTCAATTGTTATAAGTCAATAATAGAACAGAACTATTCAGGTATACCGTCAAAACTAAACAAAACCATTTAATCACAACTGGGGTTACAGTTAGGGTGCTACTTACCAGATGTCATTGGATTATTATAGGGTGCATCTCCAAACAACTTAATTTATTTATTTGGATTGATCTATTCAGAAAGTCGGATACAGGCTGTGATATTGCTAATAATTTTTACGTGTATACATAATTTTGAATGTTTTCATTTTATTATATACAGGCGGATACTATCTATATCTGACAAATTAATGAACGGATAAAAATTACTAAAAATAGTAAACTGCTTATATCGGAAATTGATGTCAACTTTCTTATTTTAAATGGGATATCCATATTTTTATTCCAGATTCCTATAGAACATAATATTTTAGGGTCACTTTGAATAAAAAAGTGTAGCTAAAATTTGCAATTTACAGAAAAAAAAAGTAACAAAAAATATTTAAAAAATATTAAAAATATAAAAAAAGAAAAAATAAAAAAAAATTAAAAAAATTAAAAAAGACCAAAAGATACAAAAAAAGAAAAAAATATTTAAAAAAAAATTATTTTTGGGTATAGTTAGTTAAAACTTTAAAGTTTTTTTTAATAGAATTTTGATGAAGATTGTAGTAATTATCTGGTACATGACTTTATAAGATCTTTTATTATACGGGGCGAGAAAAAAACATGTTGTAATATTGTTTATTTCCCTATACTCATCTTGAAGGGATTTTGATAAAAAAGAGAACATTAAAATAACAATTTTTAGAATAAATGTAATATTTTTTATCAAGTCTAGGTCTTAAAAGATATGTAGGAACGTGAGAAAATTAAAATCGTGAGCGCAAAAGTTATAAAATTGTTTTCCACCCTGTTCTCAACATTTTTCTATCTTCGGCCGATGGTGTTTGTACAAGCTCTAGCAATTGATTGGGACGTTATCTTATGGAATCCTTTGCGTACTCTTGACAATCTTCTTTACTTGTTAAAGGAGTTTGATAGCCTCATATAAAAAATCGGGAGGTGTGAGGTCAGGATATCTTGTTGGCTAAAGAATGGACTTATGTAATTTTAATAGGTATTCGCTGTTTTATCAAAAACCATTCAAGATGAGTCGATATTTGAAAAAATAAACCCTTTACCATCATAACAATGCACCTGTTATGTGAATGTAATTGAATGAATTGTATCGAGTTAAATGAAAGCAACCAAAAAATCTTTTTTTATTTGCAACAATTTATTAAACAAGAAAATATATTTTCAATAAATTAAACTTAGTTTCCTTAAAAGAATCGAATATATGTTGTGATGAATTCTTAGTAAAATATTTTTTAGATAATAAATGAAGCAAAGTGCGGCATACGAAAAAAAAATGAACAAAAAACTATTCAATTTATTATTCTTCCAGTAGAAACACCGCGAAATAAGAGGAAAGTCTACGCGAAATAGCTCTGGATTATTAAGAATAGACCAAGGTCCCGTTTTTGTCAACGTGTTGACCTAAAATTAGAAAGAATAGCGTGGTTTTGACAGCGCATCGCACAAATAGTATTACCGATATTAGGAATGCTTCATTTCATTACACATTTTAAATCGGTAGTGATTTGAATAACACTGTGTCATTCATTATACAAATGACATTAAATTTAAATAGTTGTTGATCAAATTTTGTATACAAAAATTTCGGGCCATAGCTTAATTGCTAAAAATGTTTCTAATCAAGCAAGAAGTGTGTATATTTCAGTGAAATAATCGAAGTGCGTGCCAATATTTTGTCCATAAAGTGCCGGGCTCTCGCTTCAAATGGATGTTAATTTAGACGATTATTTTGTAAGTCTTAAGAATATTTTTCATTAGGTACTTAATTTGCTATTTCAAGTCCAGGTAATTAAACTAATATACGAGGTTTAACGGAAAAATAACCGGAATATTTTTTATAATAAATATTATATATAAATCGATCTATCAGCAATTTTATTTTTATCTAAATGAACTAATTCATTAAAACCAAGAAATTACTGTTTTCTTGGTTTACTTTCTTCTTTATTTGTACCAACACTATTTAATTATGTTCTGTTAATGAAATCACTTTTACTTTTAACTCAGACAAATGTTGTCCTCTTCCATCTTCTTTCCATTACATGCTAGTCGACGATCTGGAGTATCTTGCTATTGGCATGCGTATAATGCCCAGAATCGTGTTTTTTGTCATATCTTTCGATTTCTTCTTTAATTTATGTACTGATAATAATTGTAATCGAATATCAAAGAAAACGTTCTTAAATCTTCTTATATATAAATATCTCGGATCTCTAGTTCATAAATAAAATTGATACACCAGTTTCCGGATCATATTGAACAATCAACATTTCATCCTATCAATGACTTTTGGAAGAAGTTTCTTCATCAACCTATAGTTATTTCCAAGACGGAACAGGTACATAGAAAGTGCTCTGTAGAATCGTTTTCCACGCTACAAAATCGATAGTCCAATGTTTGTTGCAAATATTTCTTACACGATATTTCGTGTTAAAGTTTATTGTTTGGCAGTTATTCCCTAGTACATGGGTCCTTTATCCATTGACAACTTCTATATTTGATGATATATTGTCACGGAAGACATTTTAAACGAATTTTAGGTACATAAGCACTTTATTCACAGAAAAACACCATTTAAAAAAAATGTTATATAGGCCCTTCATCCACTTATGTCTTCAATTCCCTTAAGAATATTCCTACTTCATTCCCAAATCTAAAAAAATGGTATAAATGGCTTCAAATGAGTTAGCCCTGGGGTATCTTTCCAGTACATGAGTGTTACATCATATGTCACTTTCATATAATTTATTTTGCGGTTATACTCTATTCTGGCACTCACGATAGTTTCTTATCATGAGAGGATTAAGTCTTACCCTCTTATTATAGACGACATAGTCATATTTGCTGCAGGCAAGGTTGGAAATATCCTGTGTGATATAGTCCAAAAGGACTAGAACACACTAAAAGCCGGTGCCGTAAGGTGGGACTTAGTATGAACCTCACCAAACTAACTCTAGTAGTCTTTTCAATGAAAAGGAAACTTAATCTCAAAACAGTCATATTAGACGAAATAGATATAACAATATCTAGGCCTAACCCTTGACAACAAACGTCTCTGCAACATACATGAGAAGAAAGTAGCAAATAAGGCCACAAAAGGCCACATAATTAAAAGATAGGGATGTAACCCAAAGTCTTTGCTATGTATATATACAGCAATAGTGAGACAAATCATTACTTACGGGGCTGTAGCCTAGGTAACAGAATCTTTTGCTACTACGAGAGCTAATATCTCAAAGTACAAATGCTAGCATTGTTTGCATCACCGGTTCAATGAAAACCTGTCCTATGGCCGCAATGGAGGTAATCTGAAACCTCACCCCTCTACATTTAATGATAGAGAACGTGGCAAAAATATATAGAATGATCAGAAACCGAGTAATCAGATGGAATTCTATTGCTCCAGAACCGAAGATACTTGGGATATGCTCCAGGACGAAATGAGAAAGTTTGGGTAAACACCCAAGCATCTTCTAGACGGAAATTCACGCCATTGAGATGTGTATCCAGTTCAACATCAAGAGAAACAGTCGCAGACAAGAGATTATTATCATGTTCGATAGCCAAGCAGCCATCAAAACGCTGAGCTCTTACGTAATCAGCTTAAAAAATGGTCTGGAGGTGTTTAGAAAAACTGAATGGGCTATGCAAGGAAAGTACAGTTACTCTAACTTGGGTCCCGGGACATAACGGGGTAAAGGGTAACGAGATTGGAGATAGTCCCACAAGGCAAGGGACTTAAACAACCTTTGTAGGACCTGAACTGAGCCGTTCTGCGGTATCAGCAGTAACACAATATTAGGAGAGATTAAAAAAGAATAAGGCAGTAGAAGAATCGATCATTGGAATATCTCGGGGCTACGACAGGCTAAAATACTTCTGGGTGAATATAACCAGAAAATCGGAAGCCTATATATGCCTGAGGAAGAACAGGCTACGCATTGTAACAGGGATCATTACCTGGCATTGCCGACTTAAAGGGCACCTTAATAAACTGAGAGTAGTAGACGATAGTAAGTGTAGATTCTGTAAGGAGGAGGAAACTTCTATTCAAATTCTGTACTAAGAAGCATAACAAATAGAAAAGGGTGATCTACCTAACTTGGAGCCACTCCAAATCCTACACTTCTTCCTTGAGAAGGTAGGATTGGAAGGGACGTTATAGGTATCGCTGCATTAGCGACAGAAGTGTTAAAATATATATTTTAGGTCGCAGTGTATTAATAAAAAGTAGAGAAAAACGCTTGAACACATTATTTTTAAACTCATCTAAGTATCCGATGTTATTCCTATCAACGCCTTTCATGTGACAGCCACACTCTCAATCATTTTAAATAACAAAGGAGTCAAGTAATAATAATAATAATAATAATAATAAATCGTCTTCATTCACCATAACAAAAAACAAAGAAAGAATAAAAATTTTTTTGTACCTAAATATAAAAATAACAAAGGTGAATAGGCGGAGTGTCAGCATAGGCTGTTTTTCAACTCAACCTCAGTAAAGATCCAAGTGACATCTAATTTAAAAGGATATAAAAATCTGATTTCAAAATGTACTGTAATCGTAGTTCATAACTACGGATTTTGTAATAAATGATAATTAGATATGGACAATTTTCTGACCGATCTGCTATTTTAGTTTACGTGCCAGACCTATTATTTTTTTTAACAGCCCTTTCAATAAAATAAAACTAATCTCAAAAACGTATTTTTATCAATTTCTTTGACTCTGGGAACAAAAGTACATTTGATATTCAGGTTCTAATTTTGTGTGGATGAACGATTACTGTAATACATTTTTGAAGTGAGCTTTCAAACTAGGTGATACTTGACCCCTTTGTCATTTAAAAAAATTGAGGGTCTAGTCGTCACCTGGTGACTGCGATGAGTTTAAAAATCGTTTTTTTTTTCTACTCACTGTACTTATGTAGGTACCTCTATCGTCCTTTTTCTAAATCCGTCTCTGACTAATACGATATACCGATACCTAGCAACTAATTTAACTTGAAAACAGGCAAAATGTTGATAAGAGATAACCTGATTAAATGTATATGCAGCGTTCTGTTGCGAAAACAACGAAAAGTCAATGGCGAGTGAAAAGTTTTGGGAAATTCACTTTCCGTCGGAATGTGGTGTTTGTGAAAATTGCGCTAATACGCTCTATTTTCTATATTTCAATTTGCGTAAGTACTTCTGTTTAAAGTGACCGTAACGTGCAGTGAATTCAATAAGCACTGGCTTTTACGAATAAATTTTGGCAGTGATTAAAATGAATTTGATGAGATATAAAGAAATTATTCATTGTTGTTTATAATGTGTACGTCAACGGTTTCATTATTTAACTGAATGGAAGTGGCATTTGAAACAATCATGCCCCTGAGGAAAACAAGTCGAGGTAAATGTTTAATATAATTTTAAAAAATCACTTAATTTGACAATTTGTCCGAAATATAAGGTCGGTTTAATGGGGAATGTTTAAAATTTGATGCTTATCTCGGATCCGTTTTTTAAATTAGTAAAAGACATGTAGTTTTGAATTTTCAAAAAACTATAAATAACAGATTTTTTAATGGAGTTTTAACCGTTAATTTGACATTTCAAAGTGTTACACTTTTTAATTGAAAATAGTTTTATAGTTACGTTTTTCAGTTACTTGTCGTTTGTTATTTATTATGGCATTCATCTTGTATTTTTACATAATATTATATCCCACTAAATTACCTTTTAAATGATGTTCTACATGCTATCCAAATTTTTAAGAAATCCCCTAATATTTTCTTTAAATTGGCAACGCCGCATTCATTAAAATAGCATGTGGTACAACGAAAGCGCATTAGTTTATTACCGGAAAATATGTTTTGTCTTAAGTAATTTTTATTCTCCTAGTCGATAAGATAATTAAAAATTTAGGTCATAAATAGATTTGGCAACGCGCGATAAAGTTAAAAAATGTACATACAAATCTATAAATTCATAAGTCCTACCATGACCATTCCAATGTTATGTAAATACGGTCCTAATGTAAAGTAAATATTATTAATCTAATTTTGAAAAATGAGGTTTTAACTAAAGAAATTTCTGTTCAATAAAATTTAAAATGTTGAGAAAAAAACAAATTGGAATTTATTAGTAGTTAACAAATTAATTTTTTTTAATGTTGCCAATTGGTGAAAAAAAAACGGGCATAGAAGAGCAAAAAAAAAGCGCGAAAAAAGGCAATTATAATATCGGAAGAATGAATATTTTTACATGATAAGCCATGATTATTTCAAGCTTTTTTGCATGATGGCATGATGTATATAATATTAAAATCAATGAGTTTCGTGTGCATAGTATGCTATTTTAGATGGATGTTGCCAAATTAAGTAAAATATTAGTTTTTAATAATTTAAGGGTATCTAAAAAAAAATTAAAATCCAAAGATGGCCGCTATAAGAAATAACAAAGTTATAGTCGGTAACTCATCTGCGGTCTGCAGACCTAAATCGTCTAATTTTTTTTATTTAAAACACCCTTTATAAACATAATGTTTATATTTGATTACAAAATATTTTTTTTTATATATATATACCATTAAGAATGGAACACAAAACAACTGAAGATTTTCTGATTAAAAATAAGACGATTAAACAAAACATGCTCGGATAAAATATTACTCGTTTCCGATATACAGGGTGTTAAAGTTGAAAATTCAAAAATTAATAATGACTTCAATTTTTTTTATTTTACTAAATTCGGCAAAAAGTTTTTGTGTCATAAGATAGTTAGATCAACTTTACCACTGACGTACAACACGAATAAGTAACACTTTTATCCCCTCTAAATTTTACACCACTGTCCAAAAACTTATTTGGATTATACTTTTACATTTTTTGATGTTTTTCTAAATAAATCATTTACTCTTGTTGGGGACTCCTAAAGTGATTGGTTTTCGAGATATTCACACTCAAAGGTGGATATTCATCATTTTAATTTACACTGCACCGCAAAATTAACCGGACACTAAGTGTATTTTAAATAAAATTAAAATGTATTAGAAAAACTTAAATTCCTATAAATTTTTTTTATTGTATATTCAATAACAAACCCTAAAATAAAAAACAAGTTCCAAAATATTGATCAATTTAACACCAAATAAAAATTATAAAATTTTTGTATTCTGGAGTACCCAATTAACGGGTATTTTTCTGATTGAAATCATAAAATTATTCTAAGATTTGGATACTAAAATCGAGTATTCCCTCCTCGAGCTCGAATAACAGCTCTCATCCTTTCTGGCAAAGCAACAATCTCGTTTTGCGGTACTTTTTCCCACCCATTTACCAGCGCCTGTTCTAACGCTACCACAGTTTCAAACTCGCCATAATTTTGTCTAAGTCTTATTTCCAAGTTGTCCCACAAATGCTCTATGGGTTTAAGGTCTGGACTTCTAGGAGGCCAGGCTAGTATCTGAATACCAACATCTGTAAAGTATTGCATAGTTATCCTGACTATGTGTGGCCAAGCATTATCTTGCATTAGAAGAAATTGTTCACCTACAAAATGCATATAAGGTACCACATGTATAATTATTATACAGGGCAATTCAACAAAACTAAAAGGAGAAAACTTCAAAATTTCACGTGTGGGATTAATTTTGCGGTGAAGTGTATTTATAATTTTGTAACTTTTATAAATTTCCAACAAGAGTACATGAATTTTTTGAAAAACATGAAATATTTCAAAATTATAATCCAAATAAGTTTTTGGAGAGTGGCGTAAAATATAGAAGGAATGCAGGTGTTACTTAACTATTCCGTACGCCACTGGCAAAGTTTATTTAACTGATTTTTTTGCTGATTGGTATATTTTATGACACCAAAAACGTTTGCTCAGTGTAATTTTATAAAAAAAAACGATTTTACAAAATTAAAAAATAAGCTAAAATGAAGAATAACTTATTTGGACTATAATTTTGAATGTTTCATGTTTTTCAAAAAATTCATGTACTCTTGTTGGAAATGTATAAAAAAATCCAAAGTTACAAAATAAGTAAATTAAAATGATGAATATCCACATTTGAATGTGAATATCTCGAAAACCAATCACTTTTTGAGTTACGAACGAGAGTACATGATATTTTTAAAAAACATAAAATTAGTAATAAGTTTTTGGACAGTGGCGTCAAATTTAGAGGGAATGAAAGTGTTACTTATCCGTATTGTACGCCACTGGCAGAGTTTATTTACCTGATTGTTTTGCTAGTAGGTGGATCTTATGACACCAACAATGTTTCCCGAATTTAGTAGGACTTTAAAGGTACCATTTCGGTAGGCGCGTCAGGAGACAAGAGACCACCGAGGCGACCCCAAGGTCGAGTAGGACGACAGATGCATAAATGTTACGCTTCGTACATTTCGGAAGCTTGAGAGTGACAAGTGACACTTACAGGATAACCATTCGAGGGAACGATCAGCGTTGCCAGACCTACTGTTTTTACGTAGATCCACTGTTTGTGTCTCTAGCAAATTTTGTTCTTAATTTATTAAGTTTGTCTCATTCTTCAGCAAATGGTTAAATAATATTTTCTCTAGTAAATTTTCTGCAGTAAAAGCAGCGTAATAAGCATCAACTACTGTAGGTTGGTTCCATAAAAAAAAAACATCAAGATAATCATTGTTTTTATTTAAAGTGAAACAAAGAATTAATAGGGCATCATAAAAAGAACATGCACACTACGATTTTGAATTATCTAAAAGAAGTAGGTACCTATTATTTTTCATTGTTTTTTTTTTGTTTCCGTACGTTAAGTATATATTAAAAATGTTATTATTTGTTTTTATTCTTTGTTTACCTTCTAATTTGGGTCGAAAAAAAGTTTTTTTTTTCGTTTCTTATATACTTGTTTTTTTATTTGCTACACTGCAAATTTTAATTATTTCCCCCTGTCTTAAAATCTACTGTTCGGATCTATGGTTTTTTTTTCACCCATACTGTTTCAAAATCTGGCAACACTGCCTAGATCGAAAGAAATTTTCAACCTATTCACCTCCAAAATGAAGCGATGCTCGAGGACAGTGACCTCGAGTGCGACAGGCAGCAAATCTTTGCCCCGAGTCAAATTCAGAAGTGTCGTCAGGAAGTGTCGTCTTGACGACACTTCTCGTGTCGCGCCGTGCGAAATGTGTTTCATATAATTCTCATATGTATTTTAGATGTGAAGCGACACTTCTCGGTCACGTCGGCGGTCGTATGTCGCGTCGGCGGTCGTCTGTCGCGCCTACCGAAATGGTACCTTAACAGCCTGTATTTCGGAAACCAGTTATAATTTTATCTACGCATATTTGGTTTAATCGCCTTATTTTTAATCAGAGAATCTTCAGTTTTTCTGTGTCTCATTGTTAATGAGACATCCTGTATATAAATAATAGTTCGTAAAATATTTTTAAATTACCTTTACCTTGAGTAATAGTGTATCATTTTAACCATTATACTTCAAAAATTACAATAGTTTTCTTGCATGCATTTATTTATTTTGGTTTCTTCTTTAAACTACTTTAAACATACAGAATAATATGAATAGCCGTTCTAACAGTTCTAGATTCATCAAAATATTTGTATTGACCATCTCTAATCTCTATTACTAAACTTTCGTTAGTATTCTTCTTACAGAAAGTCTGTTACTGTTACTCTTGAATAGTTCTAGTTTTGTCTTTTACTTTTTTTACTTTTTAAATTATATCGAATAAAAAATGTAGTTTTTTTTAAATATTAGGTATATATTTTTAAAAAACATATTCCGTCAATTATTCCAATACATTTGAAAGTCTCCATAAGATAAATATACCTAATCCTGAAGTGATTAACATTTTTAATTTTATACTTCCGGCGCCATCTCATAATTATAGCATTTGTGCGCTAAAACTAATAAAATATTACAAAAACCGAAGGAATAACGGGAAGCTATTGAAAAAACTGTTTTTTAACTGGTATAGCTGAAAGAAAAATATATCGTATTTTAATGGATGGTTCGCAAGAAATTAAAATTGAAAAGACAAAGGCTTTAAAAAAGAATTGGAGCCCATCTATGGCGAAAATGGTTGGGTATTTATTGATCAGAGAAACCATTTTCATAAAGAGAAAAGCGAAAAAGAAAAAGATAATAAAAATAAACAACCAAGTTATTATTGGAAATAACATTTACATAAATGTATATATTTCCTATATTAGGTACTACAAGGTATGCCATTTTTGTTTGTTTTTTAAATTGTTTGTATTAGAATTGAATAAAAATTTTTGAATACGGATCTGTTCAGACGAGATATTAGCAATCTGTGTGAGCACGCACTATTTTTTTGTATAATTTTTACTTCGTCAATTATTAACTAGAAGTACTCATATCTCTTATACTACGCGAGATACCAATATAGAGACTCGATCATTTATATTGTCACGTCAGTGATATCTTCTAAGAATTCATTTTATCTCGTTTATAAATAAATATTTCGTTATTCTATACGTATAACGAATATTGTTTTTATTAATTTTCACATGCATTTAATTTAAAATTACAGTTAGATAAGTTATTAGGGATGGGCGCGAACCGAACCTTCAATTTTTATATTGAACCCAACCATGGTCCGATTCGAACTTCATGAATTCAAGAAAATTTATTCTCAGAATATCAGTGACATACGTTTAAAATATGATTTCTTTTACAGTTATGTATTAAATTTGAAGTGGGTTAAGAATCAATCGTAAAATAAAGGACGAAAAAATGGAAAATGGCTAATTTTCAGTCTAAATAAATTAGCGTCCGAAGTAAGATATAGGGTGAGATTACAAAAAATGCACGACGTCTGCAACTTTGCAAATATGGCGTACTTACAGAATTCAAGATACAACCAAGTATACTATAAAGTCAAGTATCCTTGACTTGCATCTGTAAGTAAGCCATATTTGCAGATCTGAAAAGTTGAAGACGTGCTGCATTTTCTGTAATCTCACCCATAGTCTTGGAAATGGTTGTTTTGTGTTGTAATGCGGTCGTGTCCTTCCTAATTAATAATCGAATTTAAAGGAAGTTGTATTTTTGAAATATAAAGAGTGATCCACAGAAAATGTTTCTAAATACATAACCGACAAAGACGTAGATACGAGTCATGTCCGAGATAACTAATGCGTCAACAAAAAGCTCAACAAAAAAAATACCTTTGTTCGTGCTAAGAATCCCGAACTGATTCAGAACTACTAATTCATTCTTTAAGCGCATGTCCGATTCATTATCAATTCTGAATTTTTACCGCGAACATCTTATATCTTGGAATGGGCGCCGCCAGGGGGTGGGCAAATGGAGCAGTTACTTCCTCTCCCTACCCCTACCCCCACCCTCAAAATTATTTGATATTTTGAAATCTTTATTTTACAGCAAGATGTATATCAGAAAAGGCAACACTTTAAAAATAATCTTAATTATGGGACACGCTCTATTTTATTTTACATTTGAATTGCCCTCGCTTTTGCTAGTATAACAATACCAAATAGTATGAGATTATACAGGGTATTTCACAAGTTACAACCAGTTTTATATGAAAATTGTATTGATTTCAATGACCTGTATAGTGCAAAGGAAACAACGGCAAACAAATTTCTTTTGCGGTACCCTAATTAAAGTTTTATTCAAGCAATCCCTAAAGTTAATAATTTTGGGAAATTTTTAAATTTAAATGACAAAAAAAATAATTCACAAAATAGTTTAATTTTAACTGGCCACTGGTTAACAGAAAATAGACTGATTGTTAATTAGTGATTAGAATTTAACCAGCTGTAATTTATTATCGACTAAATAAGTTTTTGACAATTTCCAATTGGACTTTTAACATTCAGTTAAAAATAAATACCAATGGCAACCAATCCTAGACTCACTCCTTTATAATACCTACTTTATTCTAAGTTTAATTTATTTTTAAGTTGACTTTGAAACCTCAATACTGATAACTTCATTAGTATTACGTTATTTATTTTTAAAAAAGTCTAGCCAGTTTTTTAAATATGACCTTTAATCGTGAATAAGAAAAGTATTTCGAGTGTTACTTAAAAATTATGATGTTTCCAACACATAACTTTCCTATCTAGTTCTGTATCACCCATGTAAATATTCATTGCTAACGAAAATACTTTTCCTCAAATTTTTCCATTACGGTCCATTTTAGAGAATTCATATATAGAATAAAAATTATAGAGAATGATATCGCAAACAACTTTTATTTGAACAATTTTCCGAAAAATTAAAATTTTTCTCATTTTGTCTAATTTCTCGAATACGGAAAATTATGTATAGGACAAAATTATAGAGAATAATATTACAAGCAACTTTGGTTTGAAGAATTTTCTTCTCTAAGCGTCAACACTTATATGTTCCATAAAGTAGAAAAACGACCTTTTATAAAGTACCCCCAGATGTTCCGACTGTGCCCAAAATTTAATCAATTCACCGCAGGATGGATTGAAGCTTAAACTTAAAATTTGGTGTTTTTCTCTTTATTCGTTTTTCAGTTATCTTCAAAATTCGAAATTTGTACTTTTTCTCAAATATCTCGAATACGGTTCATTTTACAGAAATTGTGTATAGGTCAAGAATTATAGAGAATGACATCATTTATTTGAACAATTTTCTTTCAAATTTAAATTTTTTACTTTTTGTCAATTCTCTCGAATACGGACCATTTTAAGAAAATTTTGTAGAGGACTAGAATTATAGAAAATAATATTACAAACAACTTTTATTTAACGAATATTCTTCTCCAAGCGTAAATAACAGATATATTCCATATAAAGTACCCCCTAGATGTTCCGACTATGTCCAAAATCTAATCAGCACACCGGAGGCCGGAATAAAGCTTAAGTTTGGTATTTTTCTATGTATACGTTCATAAGTTATCGACTATACAGACACACACATTAACCAGTGACCAGTATTTTGAGAATTATCTCTTTTTTCATTTAAATTTAAAAATCTCGCAAAATTATCAAGTTTGGGTGTAGGGAATGCTTAATTCAAATGAAACTTTAATTAAAGTGCTTTTAAATGGTGATATAAAATACAGGGTGGTCAATTAAAAAAACTGAGAAAACGATGTATTTGAGTTTTGGCTCACCCTGTAGATTTTTTCTAGTTGAAGTAAGTAATGCATCGGCATGAATGTTGATTAATATCGAAAACCTTTTACTGCAAAAAACTTGGTTTTCAATTGTTTCTTTTGCACTATACAAGTCATTTAAATCAATACGATTTAACACTTTATTTATGCACCCAAAATAGAGGTAATGTAAAAAATTACACAATTTAACCGATGAAATATTAAAATATAAGGCGAGACTGATAAAAATAATTTTTTAAAGGTTAGAATAAAATTGCTAATTGATACTACTGCGCATGCGACAAATTACTATTTATTCAGAATCAGTTCAGGATTTTTACCTCGGGCGAAAAGATTAATATACAGTGTGAGTATTTGGGTTGGAAACCTCAAATTATCTACGTTAGGCAACGTTAAGACAAGAAACGCCGAGACTCGTCAAATTTTCAATTTAGTCTGCTTTCATTTCGGATAACCATCACTATGACGATGTCATAATGACGTTATCTAAAAATTTTCAAGTAGAAACATATTTATGTACGTAGATAATTCGAGATTTCCAACCCAAATACTCAGACTGTATAATTTGTTTGATAGCAAATGTGCTTTGTTTCATCCATAACTTATGGGACACCCTGTATGTAAATTTAAATAATAAGCTCTATGTGTGTTTTTGTAATGGTAATCATACCAACGACGTGATTACAGAGTCAACCATTGTATCTTAAATCATTTTCAGAGAATTAATTCCGCGATACCTATCTTAAACGCTTATACATACTGTACAAAGGTTGGAAATATAGATACTACAATTACCACCTGTTTTGAATATAATTTGACCTAGGTAGTTACCTAAACACTTATATAAAATTAAAATTCGCGATAATAGCCAATCTTAATTAAGCATGTGATTTTGAATGTGACCTTGATCATACATTATATGATTGCATTCAAATCCTAAAATTTGATCCTTCTCAAATAGCAGTATTACGCATAATTGGTAAAAAATTGTATGATAAGTATATACAGAGTGACCCACCGAAAGTATTCTATCCACTTAGTACAGCAACCATTTCTTTGTAAATCGTCTTTAATTATTGAAAACATTCGTAAAACAAAGTAATTGTATGAAAAAGAACAATTATAGCTTTGCCAACTACTAGTTTTACTTCTATATAAATTGGAAAGGGGGTCGTATGGTACTTCGGCGAAAGGGATTTTAATTCTCTATTTAGCAATATAAAGTTATTAAATGTTGTGCATTCATAACTGAGAAAAATAATTTTCAAATATAAAATTTTGTTAATGTCTTGTAAACTCAGTTTAGGTATGTTCTTTATCTTTTTGTCAAATTATTGGTTTTAAAGTAAATTGGAAACAAATCTATTGCTGTTTTTAAACATAAAATATCTAAATATTTCTCACTATAAGTTAATTTGGTATTAAATGTACCTGTTTAGGTCATGTAAGTAATAACTAACATAAGGAAAAAGTCTTTTAATGTAGACACTACAAAATTACTCAAAAAACCTATATAAGTACCATCATTAACTGTGCCTTCAAAAACTATCAAGTGGACTATTGGATAAAATTGTTTCAATGAGCCTTTATCATGAATTGCTGATACGCGTCAGTGTATTTAATAAAATTTCTTTGTATATTTAATTTAATTATAGCTCATACACAATTTCCTCAAAAAGTGAACGTTTGGGCTGGTATCATTAACCATAAAATTATTGCCTCTTATTTTATTGAAAGCACAGTTAATGGTGAGGTTTATCTATATTTTTTGGCTAACTTTTTAGTATCTACATTAAAAAATATTTTCCTGCTCCTAATTATCCAAATAAAATAGACAGATCTATGTGGTACCAATAAGATGGAGCTACAACGTATTTCTTACGTATAGTTAGAAATTATTTAAATCAAGTTTTCCCTAATAGATGCATTGGATGACGATCTTCCGATTAGGCACCTCTTCGTAACTTCTTATAGGGCTATTTTAAATTAAAAATGTATTTTAATAGACCAGACAATATTTCAGATTTAAAACTCTTTTTAGGCATGTACACCATGCGAATGTTGGATGGTAATAGCACAATAAATAACGTAGGGGCCAACAACACAAGCACCACGATGTCCCGAAATGATATGGAACGCATGGATACATCCAGTGACAGCGCTGTTAGTTCCATGGGCTCTGAACGAGTGCCATCTTTATCCGACGGGGAATGGGGAGATGGTGGTTCCGATTCTGGACATACTTCTACCGAACATTATGTGACTGATTACACCACGTAAGTAATATTGGATATATATTTAAAGTCACCCATTGTAGATGTAAATCAAAATCTGGATAAAAGTAATAGATTATATTTAAATGGAGTTGGACATTTGTCCCTGTTGACCGCGACTTAATCAGTCCTATTGTGGAACTCCGTTATTTAGAGTATGTCTAGGTCTTTTTTATTAGACTTAGTAGCTTTGACAGTTGCTCCCGTATGTAGTTACATGCTTTTGACTTATTTTTACGTAGTATTAGAAACTTCAATCTGACACAGGACGTGAATTGATGTTTCACATTCTTCAGAGAACCGGCACAATGTGGCTTAAGAAGGCCTACTATTATCCTAAAGATTTGTCTTTTTGATTTTGCATAAAACTGACCGACGGTTCCTTAATGAACTTATTTGGCATGTTCTACCATTCCTGAGACTCTTATTGCATCCATTGTTTGATAGATACCTTGCACAATGCCTTAGAAACTCTACAGATGGGATCGGGACCTTTCATGGCCTTATTTGAGTACCCTAGGGCTAGTTTGTTGGCCATGGCCAGATACCTAGGCTAAGGTCACTTTGTAAGGCCTGCTTAGCTTTGTGAGATCTAGACAGTCTTTCACCAGTCGTGATTTGATTTCTGGCGAGAGAATAGCCTTTAGAGCTGCTGCCAGGCTATCAGAGTTAGTATCAATAGTTTTGTCTGATATTTGCAGATTAATTATCTTGTACATTGTTGTATGGGTATCAGTTAGGTATGGAACATTGTTACATATTTTCCTAGATTCCAGCACCGGTTCCTTCATTGGTTTTTAGAACCGTTTGTATACCGGACTATTTCAGCCTGTATAGGAGGTCCCTGTTTCCAGGATTCTTGGGCTGGTATTTGAATTTGAAAATTTCTTTTAAATGTGTGCGGTTATGGTTCCAGTAGGAATTCCTAGAATCTTATCCTTTTTTACTTGCTGTTATAGCCTTAGAAGGTCAACGCCATATAGTTGGCTTGTTGGGTTTTGTCCTTGCATTAGTCTGTGAATGTCGGACCTGGTGATTTCTCCTTGTATGAAGATGTCCAGTGGTGCGAAGTTTAATAGTACCTCCATTGCTGCAGTTGGTGCAGTACACATGGCACTTGTGGTATTCAGACAGGCGCGCCGATGAATGCCACTAAGTTGGCCTATTGCCCTTAACTGAGAAGTTTTGGTTATCCATGCCACTGCGCCGTAGGTTATCATGGCTATTATCGCTCATTATGTATGATTTCTGTGACTGAAATATTTGTCATTTTGGAGTTTTGGCCCCAGTTTTTCCCGCTTATTTTTATAGTCTACAAAAGCTTTGTAAGCGAGTATGTTGATAAAAGTAATAAGCAAAGGGAGTATTCCTTGTGTATTTTGCCTTCTAGTATTCTCTTGTATACTCTCCTCTAGCAATACTTTGTCTATCACTTTTTTTATTTCTTATTACTTTTTGTCTCCTCTCGACATCTTTCTACGTGTTTTTTTATCCATCCAATTTACAAGAATTTGGTAACATATACCAAACAATAGGCAGTAGATTTTTTAACGAAATTCAGCATGTCTGTTGTATAATAAATCGGTGGTGTAACAAATATATTATTTTACAGAAAATTACGCCCGTACGACTACAGCTATAGTAATCGACAACTGAACAACGGCATCGGCAATTCCGACAGCACACGCATTCCACCTGTAGCGCAAAAGAAACATCAAATGTACGGCAAACGATTTTTCCAAGACCACAATTCATCAAATTCCTCACATTCACCCGCGACGCCCTTAAAATATGAATATAGAGAACCTGCGTCATCGTACATCACCAACCAATCGGAAGGTGCCGTAGGTCCAAAAGTTCCTGAAATGAAGTATTCCTGTTCCATGGAGTTTGGAATACAGGGACATTTGAATAGGAATCCAGTGAACCACATACAACACAACCACACTTATCATCTTCCTGCGGAAAGCTCGGGTGCCATGCAGAGGCCTGTCATAAGAGACAAATCCAAGCAGCGAAAGGCCGAAGATGAACATTTGACTAGGGATGAAAAACGTGCCAGGGCGCTCAATGTTCCCATTTCTGTTGACGATATTATTAACCTTCCCATGGACGAATTCAACGAAAGGTCAGTATTCAGATAACTGTTCCGCTTAAAATTGATAAAATAACATAAAGGATATATTGTTTTTAGATTGTCAAAGTACGATCTGAGCGAAGCTCAGCTGAGTCTTATTAGGGACATACGAAGACGCGGCAAGAACAAGGTCGCTGCTCAGAATTGCAGAAAGAGGAAACTTGATCAAATTTTGAGTTTAGCTGATGAAGTGAAGGATATGAAAGACAGAAAAATGAGACTGATTGCCGATCATGAATATGTTAAAAACGAATGCAAACGGTATCGTGATAAGTACCAGCAACTCTACAGACATGTATTCCAGGTAAGACTATTATTATCTTTGCTAATACTGTACAGTGTTTGTAATTTTGTTTTGGCAGACAATTGTGTATTGAAGTTTTAAAATAAGCAAGAGCTATGGTAGCGTGGGCCAAAGGGCGGAGTAAACGAAGCTTTTCTAGGGCGCCCAAACCTCTGTGAGGGGCGCCAAATGTGCTCTAAACGCAAAAGGCGGAAGGGTTCGTCGCTCGCCCTGGTCCCCTATACGCTACGCCACTAGTGGAATTTGCTAGCTGTATTCTTTTTATTACATTTCACTTATAATTATGCCCCCGATGCAAGTCTGTTTTGAATAATTTTATTGCAGCATTAGGAGTCCTGATATCATCCAGATAGCTGTGTGAAGATGACGTTTGACCACCCCATTAAAATAAATCTAAGGATCCCAAAGAGTTTATAAAATTCAACGAATCGAATTTTGACTTCGAAAAGAAAAAAAGCTTAAAATTATGTTAAGGATTTGAGCACCTCTTAAAATAATTCTAAGGACGTCTCGTAAGACTTTTTGGATCTTCATTGTGTATTTCTGACCATAGCCCATTTTCTCCAAGTCGAGTCAAACCTTTTGGAGTTCTTCGAATTAGTTTAGGTGGTTGTCAAATGTCGATGGACTATTTGTTCAAATTGAAATTCGCCCTGGAACTCACGTTTATCGATAATTTACCATATTGAAATTGTTTTAAAGACTGGTTAAAAAAATTAAGAATGATGCATGCAATTTTGAAAAAATTAACTTCGGGGGGCCAGCAGGCACTCAGGCCTTTTATTTTTTATATTTTTGTTTTTAAGGTTGGTCAAAAAATGTTACTGTGCAGTCAATCGGTGGTCAAACGCATCCTAATTTTAAAAGTTAAGTTTTAAAATTTCGAGGAACCAGCTTCACACAGCTCATCCAGATGCTATTTCCGTTTAGCTTTATTAATTACAATGCCCCTTAATAAGAAGCTTCGTCATAATTCAATCTTATACCATTAATTTCAGTGATATTTCTGTGATTCATCCTATTATTTGGTAATTTTCCATCTCGCTGTAGTTAAACTCTTGCAGACTGCTTATTAGGATGACCAGACTTAACCTTGAATGAATATTAACAAATTAATAATCATTTTAGAATTTGCGAGATCCCGACGGTAACCAATATTCCCCTTACCAATGGAGTCTGCAGACATCAGCCGATGGTTCAATCATCCTTGTACCCCGATCAAATTCCTCAGTTTCAAATCAAGACCCTAAGGATCCGTTGCAGAACCACAAGGAACCATAAACTAAATTGCTCAAAAATGTTTAAATTTCCTATATATTGTTTAAAACAGGGTTTATTTTTGTTTGGTTTTATTTTTATTTTACGTGACAGGGCGCTTCAACAAAATTTATTCATTAGATATTCCAAAAATAAAAAACATTCCCCAATTTATCTCAAAGCAACGAAATTACTTACAGAGCGATCAATGAAATTTGTCGTTCGACTTCAAAATTTAGAATAAACGAGTTTTTATTTTTTTATTTTGTATATTTGACTCATGTTTCCTTTATTTATTATGACAAATTATTGCAGTTGAATCCTGTCAATATTGAAGAGCATCAGCCATTGTTGTTTACCACTAAACCACATTAAAAGTCTTGTAATCAAAAATTTTCACAAATCCTGTCTCAGAATATTTACATTTTTTTATTTAGCTTTTAAAAATTGGTCTCAAAAACACATTTGATTTAATAAATTAAATTCTTGTATTAAATAATAAGTGAAGAATTAGTGGTGAGGACTACACATTTAGATGATTTAAAATGGTTTGAATATAAATCGTCGTAATACTTGAATTTTAATAATAAGTGCTTCATACATTCTATCTAAAAAATGCGTACCATATGGAAACTAGTATTCCTAAATAAAAAATAGCTAGTTTGGAAACATTATTTAGTTTGTCGTGAAAATAAAAACTTTAACAAAGATAAATTGTCTGTATTTTTATTTAGAAATATACATCGAGAGAAGCAAAATGCTCTAATTAGTCCATGCAGGCGTGGATTTAGAACATTATCCACGAGCGACTCACATAAATCAGAAAAATAATTAAAAATATATGTATTTATAAATGTTGATATAATATTAGTTAAAATAATTTTCAATTTTTTTTAAATAATGAACAGATTTTTCCCAAAATTTCGATTTTTTTACAGTTTTCCATGTGATACAGATTTTAAAGAGATTAATTCGATGTCTCTAATACATAGCAACTTTTCTAAACACTGCTTCATATTGATTCCAATTTGTAAATTTTAATTATTCTATACTTGCACTTGTATTTCAATTCGATCATTGTGCGATTGAAGTCAAGCCAATTTATTGAAAGCCCCTATTTAAAAATGATATATCTATATATAATAAAATCAAAAGAGATTGACGGATAATGATGTAGATATTTTTGCACAAAGCTGTATTTATATTGTAATAATAATTTGATGAACTATACTTTTTATTTTTATTTTAAAGTGGAATTGTATTACTGCGTATCTTCAGTTCTTTCTTAATTAATAACTAGGAAGAATTCATTGATTTTTCTTCCTAAAACGACTGTCTTGTTGGTAAAAATTTTCAGAAGACGCAAAATCGAATTAATAAATACCAATTTTGAATAAACATGATCATTTACAAAGAGCAATAAATTTAGCTGATGCTTATTTAAAAAATTGTGATTTATTTGTTCCTTTTAAATGGGTTTATTTGCGTCTTAAATTAGATTAATTTAAAACAAATTATAGAAGTCGTTTCAAAAATACTTTATATTAATATCGCAATACTAATCATTAATGAATACTATAATTTTATTAAAACTAAAAATTGTCATATTTTAATCCAACAATACATAGGTTTATGTTGTATTCATTTTAATAATCTATTTACTGTTCGGCGAATAAGGGGGATAGAATTCTATCAATGATATATATAGAATGCATCCTTTCTGGCTTTAAAATAATTAGATAAATATTAATGGATTTCTGTAGGAATATCGAAATGGTATATTCTCTATATTGTAGAACTCACGAGCAAGAGTATCTCAAAAATAATGATTTTAACAGTAAATAAATAAAATATTTGTTGTTCTTTATTTTTCATCATTAATAGTAACTTATCTGCCAAAAAACTGAAGAATACTTGTTCATGAGGTCGACAATATGTTCCACTAAAGTCACTTGTTACTTGTAAATCTATATTATTTATATATTTTTTATTACACTTTTGTATCTATTACTTTTCCTTTCACCCGTTTTAGATTTTAGGGTGGTAGATATAGCATTTCTGTAGCCAACAACAAACTGACATGCCCTTTGACCTCTGAAGTAAAATGTATATTAATTATTTGTAGAATTCAATTCACTATATTTTAAGTCCACTTACAGCATATTCAATATTTTTAATATTATGTTTAAAACTTTTTAATTTTTTTATAAAGTACAGTTCAAAAAAAAGATTTGTGATTAATTCAGTTTGCTGTTATCAGACTTATATACTAGCAGAAATTCTGACAAACCCTCATAAAAAAAATGAATAAATCCAATATATATTTTTTATAATATTGATCAGGTGATGAATATGCCTTTTTCTTAATATTTTAGTGTATATATATTAATTAAGGTAGTTTGTAAACAAAAAAAAAGAAAGTTATTGTGTCTGACTGGTGTTGGAATGTAGCTTATTATTTTATTTGGCCTGATGAATAGTCAATCAAAAATTAACAGCTCGGCTTTTCTTTTAATATTTTTAACAAGGGATTAACCAAACTAGTACCAGATGGCCAACTATACTTCGACCCTTATTGAATGAATGCTCATGTCTTTAAAAACATTTCATCAAATCAATCTTTTTTTTAGCAGAATAGAATTGTTTTTTTTAACTTTCGGTTATCTTAGAAATAAGGATGCCTCTTTTGGAATAGAACAGCATTTGTATTCAGTTGAATTTAATGTTATACATATATATTTTTATCAATTTGCTTTTTATTAAGAGAAATTCAAGGTTCTTGTTTACTATCTCTCCTTTTTCTTTTTTTTTTTTTCCTTTTTTTCTTTCTTTTAAAGTACAAATAATATTTAAAATTAACAAAGGTGCTATCTGAAAAGGGGAATCTTTAATTTTGAATTAACTGACAATTTTAGAAAATATGTATTATTAGTTATGAACGAAATCTTTGTATATACTGGGTGTGAGTTAAATCATTCTCGTAAAACTTAACAGTCATATTGCAATTCAGTGTTCAGAATAATTATTAATAAAATTAAGCTCACTGTTGTCAAATCTTTATTAACAAATGGTTGGTTTCCCTCACACCCTCTGTATACTATATAAAATGAGCAATCAAGATGTGTTAAATTATAGCTGGTGGTCGAAATTTTAAACATTCCTATTTCACTTTCCTATTAATTTTGAATCAGTTATAAACAATTCTGTTTTAATTTGTGAATTTTTAATAGCCATTTATCAATATTGTATGAGAACTTCCGGTTTTTGGAACAGTTAAATAAAAGCGTTATAACTTTGGTTGAAATGTCAGTCTCCTATTATTTCCTTTTTTTTTTCAATTTATTTAATAGAAATCTGAAAACCTTCATTGTTTTAATAAACTGAATGAATTATAAAAATGTTATGGAAGTGAAATGGTGACGTTTATTATTTATCAGGTCAGATCCAGTAGGTATTACTTAAGGATCGTATGTGATTTTATAGTTATGTTTCATTTACTTATTAATTATTACTAAGTAGTAACCGTACTTTTATTTGGTAGTAAATGTTTCGAAAATTCTAAGATCGTTTATATTAATCTAGGCTAATATTTTTTATGAACATTATAGGTTTTGTACATTGTATAGTAGGAGAATAAAAGTTCTAAATGTCACCATTTTGATGTTTTTTTCTTTACCTAGTAAAATTTTTACCATGGAGGAAAGATTAAATTAGAAGATTTTTGTTCGACGAGTATCGGCTAACACCGGCCGATATAAGAGAAACACCTCTTGGCGACGTTGTCAACTACATGAAATCTGTAGGCTGGCTCACGAGCTAGGAGATGCCTATCATCTCAGGAGGATACATGATGGCCTAATGAGGCCTAAGTGTGGTGGGGGTAACCCACCCTCCACACGTTACAGATACCATATATATCAAGCTCACTCTGTTACACACAAATGTACAGCTGATCGTTTCTGTCTAGACAGTATCTACACAGTACCATCGACCATTTTTGACGTTAGTATTAGGAGAATGGTTTGTTTAAATCATAGCAGATAAATAAAAAATTTAGTAATTATAAAATATATTTCAATAAAAGTATAAGTAATTAACACAAATAATTTTTTGAGTTTTCAACACAACCCCCATAAACTTTTATTTACATAAAAAACAAATAACGATTCTAAACTTATAAATGGAATGTAAATACGTCAAATTTATATATACAAAATCTACAAATTATACTTTATGAATATAAAAAGTGTCTTATTTAGAAAAATATGTATTTAAACCTCACAGCCTTGCCGGCATGTAAAATGATTACATTATTTTGTCAGATCCCCAGTCAGTACACATCTAGTGACGAATATTATGTTATTAACAGTCAAGCATTACCTAATTTTATAAAATATTTAGTTGGCAAATATCTCACAAGATAAAAGCACCCAAGTTGACATTTTAAGATTATGTACATTATTAATATTGTACACGGAAGAAAACATAATATTAAAAGCATTCTCATTGCTACAAAATTCCACAAATTTTAAACTAAAAAAAATTAAATTGACTTTAAAAATTTGTAGACCCAATTTTAACTAATGTGGCTAAAAATAACCTTTTAAAGATTTTTAAAATAAAAGCTACACTTAAATTTCTTTTTAAAAGATTTTCATATGAAATAAACTATGACTAAAAATTTCTCATTGTAAAACAAATTTATAAATAGTAAATAAATAGCAAATCTCACAAACTTCTTTCCATTCTATTTCAGTCCTCTTTTTTTCTTTATATTAGATTGGAAAGTATTGTGCAGCAAATAGGGCGCGTATCGCCAAGCAAGTGGTTTATAAAACCACTCGTACAGTATATACTATGTTTTCCGGACAAATCCTGCCATGGGTGGTGGTTGGATGTTAGCAGGCACCTGCATAGCTTTCGTGGGATCCACACCAATAGGATCAACAGGAGAGTCAATCTTAGCAGTTTTGAAAAATGTTGGTGAATGAGAAGGTCTTTCGATAGTCATGGATTGTTGCGGAATTTGACTGTCACTAGTCATTCCCATAGAAGTGTATATTTCCTAAAAATTAAACATTTCATCAAATTATAAGCAATATTTTAATCGTATAGTAAAAGATGGAGATATGTCATTTATTGAAGTTTTTAGAATAACAGCAAATTTTATTTTTAAGTATAGCAGGTACTCGTTTTTCACAAATAATTTAAATAAGTTTTATAGGTTATATTTTTATTTTCTGTACTCAAATTTCATTTTGAGGCAAAACTACATTAACAAACGAATTACAGATAAAAATATAATTATTTACCTTCAGCATAAACAAAATGGTATCCTCAGACTCCCAGTAACAAACATGACTCGTTAGAGCGAAGATATACTCGTTAAAGAATTCAAAAGGTGCTTCTTGAAGAACATAATCAACTCTTTTTCCATTATTTAGAATACCAATAGGTACGTCAGCTGTATCTTGAAGTTGTTCAGTTTCATGGTCTTCTTTATCTACTAATTGATCTCTAAACGCCTTCGAAACTTCCTCTTCGATATTGGGTGGAGTTTCTTTGTGGAACATCGCTAATTGGTATACAGAGTTCCATGTGTTTTTCATAGAATCTACCACTTTTTGCTTTAGATCGGCACCAACTCGAGCCATAGTTTCTTTTAATTCTAGAAAACCAATAAATATATTCTATATTTAAATCTTCCTCATTACAAAACATTAAAATACAGACGGTTGGTTTGTGGAATTAATTTATAATCTACCAGTACCCTCCGTAATTCAAAAAGCAAAGTAAATAAATGATAAACTGACAGAAAGTTTAGACCTAGTTTTAAAATTTTTCGAAATGGCGTGGCCACAAATAAAAATGTGTGTTCAAGTGTTACTCTGGTTTCTTATACGAAACT
The DNA here is from genome assembly GCA_927349885.1 of Psylliodes chrysocephalus. Classification (NCBI taxonomy): domain Eukaryota; kingdom Metazoa; phylum Arthropoda; class Insecta; order Coleoptera; family Chrysomelidae; genus Psylliodes; species Psylliodes chrysocephalus. The sequence goes on along the minus strand of OV651826.1, from coordinate 22,996,339 downwards.
CTACTTAGTTTGTGTACTTTACACTACTTCGTTCTTGTTCGCTAGCTACTGTATATATATACTCTATCATGTACTATTTGTTTCATAAGCTGCATTTGAATATCCATATCTGATATTTGTTTATTTGAGATGTAACTCTCAGGATGAGATTTTACATCTAGATTTGAAATGACATGTTGGGGATTGTCAAACTTTTTTGTTGGATTCGTTCCATGCCAGGTTCAGTTGCAGGTTTATAGATTTTGTTTATGCTAATGTGAATATAATTTGTTTAATTTAGATTTTCTTCCATAATATATCACTGACCATCAGTAGAGAGTAGTTATTTCAATTCACAAAATAGTTTTAAAGTAAATAATCATAATAAAAATTACAAGTCGTGGAAATAATGCAAGACAACTACTTTTGTATTCCTATTATAACTCAAAAATTATAAAATTTGTAACTTGTCATTATCATTTTAACCATGTGACCAATACGTCTAGAGCGTTTGTTTATTATAAAATGTCAGATGCAACCGATGTGGATAAACAATCGCAGCTATGATAAGCACGAAAATTATTAAATGTCTGAAAAAATAATGTATATTTTTTATTGAAGAACTACAATGAAGAAGACAGAAATGCAGATATCAAAATAAGCAAACCAAATGACAGGCATGAGGTATAGATGTCAAAAACAGAAGCAAAAGTATAAATGCTACAATGTTACTCATCTCCAACGAGTTCTACATATGAACAGTTTTCCTGTGTTCTCAATATTTTCAAATAGGCAGTCTTCTTAGAATTAAATGTCAACAAATGGTATTTAGTTGCTATAATTTGTACATCTAATACTGTTAGTAAAATATCTAGTTGTAATAGGTATGTTTTGTATTTCATATACAGGTATGGAATTTTTAACAGAGAAACCACACCTTGCGATGAGTTGACCAAGGTAAACATTTTTTTTGTATTTTTAAATATGTACCTATATTTTCTGACTTTGTCATTAAGATGTATTTCTTCAACAATATAGCAATTTGAATTAGGAACCTGCACATATAACTAACTTGTGGCGCCTAAATCTGTGTCTCATGTATATGGAGCAAGCTGAAGTCGAAGCCATATTGATGCTTGTTGAAAGTGCCCTCCCTCTGTTATGTACATGTTCCTATTAAACTTTGTTCTACTCATTGTAAGGTATACTTTCTGTGTTGAAAATTCATAAATAATTTATTTCTATTGATAGGTACAGCATCGATAAGTGGATTATCGTGTTTATTATGGGGGGTGAGGATTTCCCTCCTGAAGTTCAACGGCAACATAACCTATCCATTTAGATTACATAACCAGAAAGCGGCAACCTACACGTTTTCCCTGATCATCAAGCTACCCGCATCAACAAGCTACCTGTATTCTTGCTAAGGACGTCTGCAGTACAGTACATTAAGTTTCTACCTAACTCCAACGCATAAAAAACGACTTCGGGCGAGACCTTGTGTTATTTCAATAGATTTGGGTTTAAATTTTTTATTTTTAATTATTCTTACTTTAATAAATAAAAATAAAAAGATTATATTTACCTAAATGCATTCTCTTCCTTCCTTTGTGGTGTGGAATTAATACTGGCTTTAGTTGACCGAATTTCTGGTTTATTAACGACTCTATTCTGTAAGCAATGGGATCGTATGGATGAAAAATGTTGAAAAATGAAGGACAAGTAGGCAATGAAAAATTTTCACCCAAAATATCCAGGCCTCTCACAATAACAAACATCCCTATGGGAGATCCCAAAGCAAAGAAATTTTTTGGTTCGAAATTAAGTCGAGGGTAGTGTATTTGAGGTTGGCCAGTCCCTATTGCTCCCATCATGTAGCTGATTCTCTTGTTCATTCTTCTATCTTTAGGGTGTGGTTTTTCTGAGAGAATATCATCACCTAGAATAAAATGTAACAATACCGTCAATGGATTAGTATATGTACCGCCGAAGCCATTTAGACTTTTATTTGAGTAGTTCAGTGTTGGAGCTGCCTAAACAATAATTTATTAAAAGTGAGTAAATGGAGATCAAAGTACTTTACCGGTAGCTACTAGACGTGGCTGTCTAATCTTTAGGTATAGATGGTGACACCGAAAACGAACAATTTTAATAGGTAACTTAAGCATGCACTAAAATAATAATATACGAAAACCAGTTGGTTAGAAATTATTAAAAGTGAGTCTACTGGACGTATCTGCCTAATCTTTAGGTACAGATAATGGCATCAAAAATGAAAAGGAATAGGCAATTGTGGCACTAACAGAAATTATTTTAAAATGAAATTAAAAAACTTACTCTCTTCGCTATCTGACTCCCGTTTAGAGTCCTGATGACCCAACAGATCAAATAATATCAAGCTTCCTAAACTGTGTCCTCCTAAAGAAACCCCTCCCGTAAACTCGGGATTTCTTTGCTTAAATAAATCGTAAACTCTATTTAATTCAGTTCCTACAGTTGTAATGATCTTTTGGCAATACACGGGGCTCGTATAGAACAAAATATCAAGTAAAGTATCATTGGTAAATCCTCTCAATTTAGGAATACTCTCCAACGTGATACTCTTCAGTTGTTCATCTATGCCCGTTTCTTCGGAATGTAAGTGATCATGCCAACTTATTGGCAGCACTTCGACCCGGTGGACTTTTCCAGTATCGCAGGATGATCTGTAATGCGACTGGACTAATTGGAGAGCGATACTACGGAATTCATCAACCACTTCCTCAACGGTTCTGAATTTTAGATCACAAACGGAGCCAATGCCATGCACCATAAATAAAATATGGTCCACATGTGATGATTCACCTTCGTCAATATCAAATTCATCCATTCCTCTTTTCACAACTCTCGGGCGGGCCTGATTCTGAAAAAAGAAATGAACAATTTGGTTCAGTTGGAAATAAAATTAGGTACACTTACCGTTGTGTTGCCCCAAGCATCTGGTACCTGCGTCTGTGAAAAAAGTACCAAAACATCTGGACCATGAAGCACAATGGTTTCTCCTCCGGGTAGATCAATTTTCCTATGCCACTGGTTCGATTCAAAAGCAGCTTTGTATTCATCTTCTAATTTTGCTGCTACATTTTCGTCGTATGGTATTAATCTACCATCAGGGGTATTTTTATGGAACCAAGAACATCTTCTGACTTCAGATGGATTTGCTTTCCAGTATACAGCATTGCGCTGACGCCTCAAAATGTTTATGTCATATCTACCTCCATCTGTTGCGATTACTTTTTCTGGATCTAAATCGTCTAAAAATACATATTTTTCTAAAAAGTTGCACCCATACTTGAAACAGTAACTTACTGGAAGTAAATGCATGCTCAAGAGCTAAGGAATCAACCATAGAAAACGGCTGCCAACTTTTTTTACATTCTAAATCTCTCTGGAAAAACCAGTGGTGATACACGGGCCTGTACACCTGATTTACCGGGGGCTAAAAAATATTCAGTCAGTAAAAATCCGATTTTGCTGGAACAAATACTTACATTAACCTGAGCAACAGTGGCAGGATTGGACATACTTGTCACAGTGTTCACATTAGCAGAATTCAAGTTAGAACCTCGAGTCAATTCGTTAGGCGGAATAGCATCCATGACTGGACTTAAAATGTTTCCTGAAAACGCACCACTGTACACAGGCTGTACCAAATTGGTAGAATTTGTCAAACTGATAGGCGGGTTGAAATTAACAAATAGAGATTGTGTAGTAGCTATAGGTTGAACAGGCACAGGAACCACAGGCTGTGGAATAGTATAATTATTCTGTAAACTAGGTGGAGGAGGGGATATCGGTTTAAATTGATTATGTGAAATTTGTGTCACTTCAAAACTAGAATTAGATGATACTGAGTTTTTAGGAGATGGAGTAGTGGGTACAAAAAAACTGGCAGTTGTGTACTGGGGCACTGGCTGAGGATTTACTGGTAAGGGAGGAAGGTTTTGAGGAGTCACGAAATTGAGTGGTTGTGTCGATTGAGGAGCACTAGAAAGGCCTGGCACTGGTGCATATGTTAAACGTTTCAAGCCTGATCGTCTAAACTGATTGGAAGGACCTAAAACAAATACGTTGGTTGTAAATTTGTTGAAAAAAAAACACGTTTCAGTATTTTTGCAACTTACCTGTAGTTGTTGGAGGTTTCGGCTGTAAAAACGGAGTAGAATCAGCTGAAAAAAGTGGAACGGGTTCAGGAATTCTATTCTCCTGCGTAATGAAAGTCTCTATGCCAGCTGGTGGCGGGACCACAGCTTCTTCTTTATGACTATTCGAGCTGCCTATATTCAAAATACTGGAAAACGATGAAAATACTGAAGATAAGTGCGATGTTTGAGGTGCCGAACTCAAATGTGGTTGAAGAGTCGATATATCCGGCAATTCCTGAGGACACGTCGGTACACCTTGCAGGGAACTTCCGGGAAGGGTCTGAAGTGTTGCGGTCGGGATAGTTGAAAATTCACTGAAAGCCGATTCTGAATTGACTGGTACAGTTTCTTGTTGGGGCGGTTTAGGTGAAATTATGTCGTTCAAAATTTGTTCTGAAAACAAAGAAATAAGTTATTGGGACTTATTGGGATATAAATAAATATTTGTTTTCGGTAATATTTTAAAAATCGCAACTAGCAAATACGAATCTCAAAACGTTAAACGTGTCAATGAGGTTGGTTTCTTGTTTTAAAATGTCCTTGTTCACAAGTTATCAGAGAACATTTATCACCTTCTTAATAAAAAGCGTAATAAATTAATTGTCTTATAACTTTTCAAAAACAAAGTAAATGAGCTCAAATATATACTCTTACCTAGTTCTTGATCCATTGAACAGTTTTTAGATGTATTTAATTTAGAACTAAAATAGAAATTCAGAGCGAGCTGCGATAATAATAGAAAATACTCTTTATATAACTTTAACCTTGCCGTCACATGTACCTATGCCAACCAAAACAAAATAAACTCATTTCGATCAAGAGCAATCTAATCTAAATGTTCCAGCAAACAACTCACAATACATAAATTATTTATATGCTCAACAAAAATTAATGCCAATTAAGCTAACCTGTATTTTGACGGGGTTTGGATTTAATATTCATAATAAAAGGTATTTATTTTTAGACAATAAAAAATATATACAGTTTGATTCAGTCAAATATTAGACAAGGTACGAGGACGGAAAACAAAGTTTTCGTCCTCGGTACAAAAGGAGAGGCAAAAAAATATATTTTATTTTCAAAGAAAATCCCTGATAATCAAATTATTTACTTATCCCATCTACATTCTATATATCTAATTTTCCAAAAAAAGTATTTGTGCGCCAATTACTTCCAAATCAGTACTATTTTGTTTAAATTTTGAAACAAACCGAAATCCGACGGTGCCAAATTTGGCAAGGGTACACCAAATATGGGTATGCCAAATGAAAACCTTAAGTCGTCATCATGAACTGAGGTGTGGCAACAAATATTATATTGATGAGATATACACTGCACTGCAAAATTAACCGGACACGTGAAATTTTAAAGTTTTCTTCTTATAGTTTTGTTGAATTCCCCTGTATAATATATTTATCAAAATATAAGTTGCCTTTATCCATTCGTTTTTTAAAAGTTTGTCATTTTTTGTGACCGAAAAGAAAGTTTTTGTTAAGGTGTTCTCGATAATCGAATATTTACTTACAAAATAATGCTTGTTAAATTGATTGTATGCCTTTTTGGTGTGTGGTTGGCTGCTTTTTCGGGAAAGACAAGTGATTTTATCAGGAATAATTTGAAATGAGGCCAGATCAAGTAGAGTAAGCTGTTGCCTTACATAATGATGGTCGTTCCATTCGTTATATTGAAGAAATGCTTGGCGTTCCGCGAAGTACAATACAAGATTTAGAGAAACTGGTTCTTACTCTTGAAGATCTGGACAGGGAAGACCAAGGGGAAACGTTCTTTTTACAGATGAGTCTTGTTTTACGAGATACTCACCTGATGGAGGAGTATGGAGGAGGTCTGGAGAACGCTATGCGCAATGTTGTTTCTCTCCTAGAATACAGTTTGGTGGTGGAGGTGCAATGGTATGGGGCACATACAGATCATGTTATGTTAGGGGGAGCTGGCCTTAATGCTGATAGGTACATTAGGGAATGTCTGGAAGAACATGTGGTACCTTATATGCATTTTGTAGGTGAAAATTTTCTTCTAATGCAAGATAATGCTCGGCCGCACATAGCCAGGGTAACTATGCAATACTTTACAGATGTTGGTATTGAGATACTAGCCTGGCCTCCTAGAAGCCCAGACCTTAACCCCATAGAGCATTTGTGGGACAACTTGGAAAGAAGACTTAGACAAAATTATGGCGAGTTTCTAACTGTGGTAGAGTTAGAACAGGCGCTGGTAAATGAGTGGGAACAAATACCGCAATAGGAGATTGCTGCTTTGGTCCAGTCTATGCCAGAAAGGATGAGAGCTGTTATTCGGGCTCGAGGAGGAAATACTCGATTTTGATATCCAAATCTTAGAATTATTTTATGATTTCAATCAGAAAAATACCCGTTAATTGTGTACTCCGGAATACAAAATTTTTATAAATTTTTAGTTTTTGTTAAATTAATCAATATTTTGGAACTTGTTTTTTATTTTAGGGTTTGTTATTGAATGTACAATAAAAAAAATTATTGGAATTTAAGTTTTTCTAATACTTTTTAAGTTTATTTAAAATACACTTAGTGTCCGGTTAATTTCGCGGCGCAGTGTATTTGTTAAGAGATGTTTATACCTTATAAAATGTTAACGTTGAGAATCGACAAATCAAAAAATCATGATTCCTATACTTTCCTTATATCTGTATACAGATAGGCAAGTAAAAAAGAAAAACGTAGGTATAGCTAAAAGGAAACAAAGCAGAATGAGCACCAAGTCAAAGAGTAGAAATAACAAGAGGATAGTCAGAGCGAGAAACTAAAATCGAGATAGGACTACATTTCATTTTAAAGGAATTTTAAATGGATCCTGTAGGTAGCGGCTAATTATTTAAGTAGTATGTTGTCATCAGGCAATTTTAATACAGTTAGCTATACGTATCAACTAGTATTAATTCATTGAGCCTCTGGTGTTAAACTTATTTTTATTAATAAAAAAGATATGTTTTACGACTTAGAATGTGATACATTTTTAAAAATTTGGTACGGTTCAGACGGGCGCCATGGCCCTTTGCCATTGTATAAAGTATAGTAACCATTTTATTCATAAACAGTATTCTATTTCACTCGCTTGAAAGAAGTGCGACGAAGACAAAATTGAGCATGAGTTTTCTCGACAACGTTTTTTGCTTTGTGTGAACAAAACATCCGATAAGATATCGGACTAAATATATCGAAATAAAATTATTTAGGTTTCTTGTGGAGAGTTCATTGAATTTTTATGGTTATATAAATGCCAAGGTTAGGAGCTTTATTTAATTATACTTATTCGTATAAAAATTTCCCATGCGCAACCCCCAATGGATTCTATTTTATTATTTAATGTTATCATATCAGTACCTCGGAGGTAAACCACACTATGTCGATATAGTAGCGTCTTATAAAAGTTATATTTGCCGTGACTGGATAGATGGACACACCTCTACCGCTAGTGGGCTGGCACGCACTGTTTACCTCTGTCTAATTAATATTGTATACCTGTAACTGTAAAAAAAACTTGTCTAATGTCGAGGGAAAAAAAAGAATGTTTTTGTTTACAAAGTCGTTTCGAAATTTTATTATTATCACTCATTTTTAGACCCCTAAATTTTGTGCAAAAACTATTGGGACATACGTTAAATAAAGTTATTATTATGGTAAGACATGTTTTATTAAAATCCGAAAAAGTATAGAATTACTTTATTTCGGTACTCATCCATCCTGTAAAAAAACTATTTATCTGACGTAAGATTACATTTTATTTGTGTTTAAATAATATTTGTTATTACTGAAACACCGAAAGGTTTATATAGTAAAAAACAATTTTAATGATAATTATTGCCAAATAGAGAAATTCTAAGATAAATAATCTGCAAAGGTGTGTATTTTCCTGTTTAAAAATCGATTTTAGAATTTGTATTTGGGTTATATATTCACAATCTGAAATTAAATAAATGCAAAAAAATACTGCGTTTTAATTAGTGTATTTTTGTATATTCCTAGTCGTACTGGCAAGTAATAATGGAAAGCTAAATACAGCAACCGAATTAACAATAGAGATTACTAATAAAAATTGTGTACATCTGTGGGAAAATTTGTAAGTTTATCAGTTAAAAAAAAATCATGACAATTTCCACCTAAGTGACCTAGATCATTGACCATTCATAAAATTTACACGAAAATCGCGATAAGAGTGCATATCATTTTTGCTCTTAAAAAGTTAAACAATATCCTGCCTTACCCGCAATTTGTCATCTCGTCTACAAAACTTTAAGCGCGACTTAATCTGGATCCAGTTCAAATCCGAATCTTCGAAATGACGCCATTAATTTTTCTCTTAGCGATACAAAGTGTTTGGGGTACAGAAAATATTTTCGCGACAGAAAAGTTTTTCCCTAGTGATGTGATCGAAGTTTTTTCTGGAAGCGGTATCGAAACTTCGGCTCGAATTGAAAACAACCCTGACAGTAACGAACCAGTGAGGAGATTTTTGAAAAGCTACAATTCTTTAAGACCTGTTGCAGTACTAGCTGACGAAACTGAGGAAAGCCTTGCAGCTGCTGCTGATTTTATGCAGGATGTTTTTAGGATAGCGCCTGGTGCCAAGCAAATAACGTTTTTTGTGTCAAAGTTCAACAGTTCAGGTAAATCAAAACGTTTTTTAACAAAGAATTTTGAAGTGGAGAAAATCGGTTGAGATTCGAAAAAATGAAATACAATTTTGGAAATATGAAAATATATTAACAATAGTTCCCCTTCCAAATTGTGAAAAAACATCCCCATTTCCCAAGATGGCGCCTCTGCCAGTTGGGTGTATTTTAATTTCGTAGAAGGAATTGAGAGTTATATATTTTCATATTTCTAAAATTGTAGTTCTTTAAGTAAATATAACTAATTAAAACTGGAAAAACTGTAGGAAACATTTAAAAAAATGATTTTTTTCCAACTGGCAAAAAATATGACATTTATTGTTACATATAAGTAAAATAGATTATTTAAAAAAAAAAAATACCATAATTTTTATTTTGTGAAATAGCTATTTTTAACCCTAAAAAATATTTTTCTATGTTGATTTTGTTTTCTTGAACCATAGTTTGGGGACGTCAATTAATTACGTGAGGTCAAAATTGGGGGAGGGTACGGCAAAAGTATTATTTAAAGGGGGAACTGGGTCAATTAAAATATCACGTCAACTTTTTAATTCAGAGAATATACCTTATTATTAAAAAATCAATCCGAGTCATAGACAATATTAAATATTTTCTACACTGAGATAAAACTTTATTTACAGTTAATAAAATATTATTACTATTTAAATAACATTTATTTAGCTCATCCCCAAATAATTTTTTTTTCAATAGATACTAATAAACATTTTATTAGAATTGTCTAAATTTTATGCGTTTATTTTCACATAATATGAATACAAATTTTCAAGTAATAAACCGATAAGAAAACTGACTTTTTCAGAGGTTATGTTTTCGAATTCAATAAATGGATCGACAAGAATTAAAAATTCATTAATTTAATAAATAATTGAATAAAAATGAATTTTTCAGAGGTTATAATGTTAAACAGGAAGTCTACGATTTTTCGAATTCAATAGATGATATATTTTGAATACGATTTTCAGTTAATGGATCAAAAGATATTACAAAATCATTATTAATTGAACAAAACTGAATTTTTTAGAAATTATATTGTAAAACACGAAGTCTATGATTTAAAGTTTAAAGATTCGCCATAATGATGACTGATTCTGGGCTTTTAACTTTTTCATAACAATTCAAATCACAATTAATTAAAATAACAATAAACCTTATATTTTGTACGAGGTAGTGCCACTTTTAAAATTGAAAAACAAATTAAATATGGCTGAAAGTAAAGCCATATTTGTATGAAATAAAATTTTATATATCGAGTAAATTTTTTGTCAAATTCCAAGTACAATTTTTTATTCCTGGGAAATAAATTTGTCTCTCAGTGTATCTCCTCTTATTTCCCAGAAAAAAATGTAGTATATAGAAGGTATTTACTGGGATGACGCAAAATACAAATAAACTTATTTAAAAATTATAGGGTAAATCGCACGTGAGGGGTAGGGGTGCCACTAACATCTTAGCAAATCTCACCAAGGGGAGTCAAAATTTTAAAAAACACACTTCACGTAATTAATGGACGCCCCCTTTGAGCATCTTTCGTTTCAGGTGGAGTGTCACTGTTTCAAGTTTGTAATCCATCAAATGAGTCGTTAAATTATCAGACATCGGTAAAACTGAAGTAACTGTTTGACAGTTTAAACTTCAAAACCATTATGTTTTCATAGTTACGAAAGTCATAGTAATGTCGATCCGAATTTTTACATGAAATTTACTGCAATACATTTTTAATTACTGTCATTATTTATTGTTATAGTCTAAGCTAGGTGGTCCGACATTACATCCGGCTGGGTCACTGCTAAAAGGCTGCCAGACGCCCTCAAATTTGTAATTTTTTTGTTGAAATTTACAATACACATATTTGATTATATAACTGACTTGGCATGTCTCCGTAGCTCACATACTACTTTAGCATTCAAATTTTTTTTTTGAAAAAATATTAAAATTAAAAAAATTATATTATAATAATAATATAATAATACTACTCTCCCTAATTCACCCCCTTACGAGTGAATTTCAACCGCTGAAGTTGACTGAACGACTAGTGTAGGGGAAGGGACGGCTATTATTATTATTTGCGTGATAAATAACACGTATGTATAAAAAAATATCGATGGAAAAAAAATGAAAAAATAAATAAAAAATTCAAATTTAACTATTGGCTATCAATAAACTAGTTAATTTTCAAAGTATCTGTGCTTTTTTGATTAATGCATTACAATGAAAGAAAAAATTAAATTAAAAGAGGACATTTTTTATAAGTATAATGTTATGCTACTAATTATTGTTCAACTTGTTTATTAGCAAATGACGAAAAAAAAATGGAAAGATTTGTAAATGTTTAAATGTTAAAAGCATTTTCAAGTAAAATACATAAATACAATTAAAGCTATAAAAAATAACAAATCGTTATTTAATTAATTCCAAAAGTCTGTTTTTATGCAACACTCTATTTTTAACGGATTTTATCAAATTATTATGCATTTGGTGATAGTGATTCAGAATGAACACTTTTTTAACACGTATTTGTATTGCAGGTACAACTACTTTGACGGAAATTTCTGGTAATAACCCTGAACAAATTTACCAGTTCTTTAGCTATCAAAATAAAAGTGACAATTCGGAATTGGGAAAAAAAGAATCAACAGGAACACTAGCATTTTACGCCACGTTAAATGCCATTTCAGCTTTGCCGCAAGATGGAGCTTTACTTATTTTTATTGACAGAAAAATTAACGACGAAGACTTGGCTGGACATACAGGGATAGTGAGAAAGAAAAATATCAAGGTTAGGTGTTTAATAAAGATCAACCTGAGTCCAATCGACTTAAAATGCAATCAATGTATTGTACTTATGAACAATTAAGTTGAAAAATGATCTAAATTTAAAAAAAAAAAACTTATTAATATAAATCGTAGGCACTTGTAAGTTCCACATTCAAAATTATTTTGAAATACGTGGTGATAATTCAAAGTTATATTTTATTTTATCCACAATCTCCTAAATTTTATACAGGGTGTCCCGAAATTAGACGGTCATATTTTAACAGCATAATCCACATCCTAAAATAGGAGTGAAAGTTCATATAAATATAAGTCCGAAAACGTTTCTTTTCCGAGATACAGGGTGATAAAAGTGAAGTCCTGATGACATACTTTTGTAAATATTTTCTAAATGTTTAAAGATAACTAAGTGAAATTTGGTACAAATGCTTGCCTTTTTACGCTCTATTTAATGAACTAAATTCCAGTTTTTGATCATCTTCATAGGTGGGTAAATTAGGGGGGCTTAGGCTAAAATTGCCCTAAGTTTTGTTTTGCCGATATGCATAGATATTAAAAGTTACTCTGTAAGATATTTATAACTACTAACATACAATACCAACCTTTTTGGTTAAAACTATTCATATATGATGATGAGTCATTTTTTAAAATAGAAAACAGCATATTTAAAAAAATGTTTAACACTTAAAATAATGATAATAAATAGGCTATTTATACATGGTTATATAAGTGCGTGTAAACGACACTTTATTAATATAAAAAATACACGTATACGGGGTGAGCCAAAAAAGTTGGTTCAGTTCGAACATCACTTACAGGGAGAGTAAAAAGTTATCGGTACAAAAAAGTATAATTTTAATAAATCAAAACAACAGTGCTAAGAAGATTATTTTCACAAGTTAATCCATGTTTCTATGACTAGTTTTCTCTCTCTATGAAATCAATTTTATTTCTGCTAATTTTTTTTGCAAGTTAACCTAATATTGGTAACAATTCGTAAAATTATTCTTGAAACAATGACTTAACACACGCATACCTAATAACTGCTGGAAATTAATATTTAAATTAACTTTGTTAGTTAATTTTTACTATTTTAGTTTAAAGGATATACATAGAACGTTGACAGTATAATCTAGTAAAAACCCTATATTTCCGAAATGAAAAAAGTGAACGAAAGTTAAATTTGAAAAATATAACTGTGCAGTCACAACGTAATGAGCTTTCAAAATATTTTTTAAAGTGGAAATTAGAATTGCCTACGATTTATATTGATAAGTTTGTCTCTAAGGTTTGGGAGACCCTGTATTAAACTTATTGTACTTTTAAGGTTTATGTCGTATGGGGTGGTCCATATCCAACGAAAACGAGCGAAGAAAAATTGTTAAAAGAATTATGTTCCTATTCGGGTGGTTTATTCTTAACAAATGGAGTTAAAGATTTGTCAAAATACAATTACAGAGGATTTATCAATAATAATGATACAAATACTGTAGTGGTAAGTCCAAGGTTGAAAAACATATCTTTCAACATCTCAGAGAGTAAATATATTTTTTTCGTATGTTTAATCTGGATGTTTTCAGCATTTTTCTTTTAATTTTGGAATAACTTTGCTCATTAAGATCCGTAATAGACACAGCTTGCGTTAGTAGCTATCGTTATCACATGCAAATTTTAATTAGACGTTTTTTTTTTACTTTACAATATACAACAGACCATAAATTACTTGTACGTTCGTAAATGCGCTAAAGAGTCAATTAAAATTAATTAAATAAACAACTGTAATGCAACAAAATAAAAATTATAACCATTATAACAGTAACTTACTATTTAAAGAGAAAAGTTAAAATTTAGAATTAAATTTTGAGTTGTGTATACACACGATATTATTTATTGTTTTAGTCTACAATACTTACAAAAAAGAATCTATCGTCCGACACGAATTTTACTTTTCCAATCGATTCAGAAGTAACATGCATCAACTTAATATTATCTCCAGAAAATATCGGAGGCACTTTAACGACACCAACAGGTAAATAACATAATAATTTAAGTAGCACCTCAGGGTTCAATGTCATATATTTGTTGCAGGTCAGCACGTGGATGTACAAGATAACGATTCGATAACATCGCATGGAACTGGATCGTTTGGTATAACGGAACGAGGTCACAGGGAAGTGTATTTGCAAAGCGTCGGCGTCGGCTTGTGGCGTCTCGACGTCAGAGCTTCGACGTTGGCTGTACCTTGTAATGTAACGGTTTTTGTATGCAGCAGGCTCACAGCGCATGCCTATTTTTTGAACGAAAACCCAGGTGGGCATTTGAAACAAAATTCCTAAAATAGTTTTTAGGTTATAATTTTAAGGGCCTAGGTCCTAGGTGTATTATTGGGTCCCATAGATCGACTTTTTTTTAGATTAAAGTACATGGAAAACTGGGGTAGAACAAATTAGAGACTAGTTATTTTTTGTTTTAATGTGTACGAAAAAGCCTTTTGATTAACATTCTAAAAGACCCATTCGCTCCCACTATGGCAAATATTAAAAAACAGCCAGCTTGTTTTTTTTTATTTTTTATAGAATAGCTTTTCTATTTATACAGGGTGGGTCACCGGTAACGCCTCGGTCTGTGGAACCAAAACAACTTAATTTTTTTTAAATCTGATTTTACAGATAAAATTTGTTCAGAATTGAAAACTATGATCAAATATTTAATATTATCCATCTATCATCTAATATTATCATTCTATCATGAAAAAACGGCATTTAACACTGTTTGGCATAAATACGAACTACATTTAATTTTGCAATACTGTTTTATGATAGATGGATAATACTGGATATTTGTTTTCAATTCTGATCAACTTTTCTTAATAACAATTTTTGATATTGTTAAAAATAAAGTTACTTTACACGCATAAAATAAATAATTTGCGACAAACCTCGTACATGTCTGAAAAAATTTGATATCTGATAGTTTGTGTTTTAGTTTATAGATCATGCAGAACTTTTTATGAAGAATAACTTTAAATTGTTTTCCTATTTAAGTAGACACATGTATGTATTTTTCATTTCCAAACAAAAAAATAGTTTTTTCGTAGAAATTTATTTTACTGAGATAATAAAAGAAGAATCAAGATGGCCGCCATTTTTGTCTTATTTGCCATATTTTACCAAATGAGACTTTTAATATGTTATAGTAGTCGTATCGAT